>BOPN01005317.1:12500-15000 GCA_017312705.2 Penaeus japonicus
ACAAGAAGAAAGAGGATGTACTCAAATTTAACATACGAAAAATAAATGAAGCTTTGCTTGCCGGCACCAGCCGTAAGGCAACAAAGAGAAGGCTCGGAATAGGGAAAAAACAAATGTATGCAGTAAAGAAAACCAATGGAGAGGTGACATAAAATAAAAATGAAATTATCAAAATGGTAGAAGACTTCCATTGCGACTTATAACATTCAAACGATCAACCACGTCCGGAGAGAAACACAAACATTAAGCAAAAGAAGTAAATAGGGCTCTAAAAGGCATGAAAAGAGGAAAAACACTAGGGGAAGACGGCATTAGTGTAGATCTTATTCAAGATGCAGGAGAGATTGCTGCAGTAAAACTGGCCAGTCTTTTAAACAGATGTCTAGGCGTCGGTAAAACTCCAAAATCCTGGAAAAACGCAATAATGATTTTAATACACAAAAAGGGGGACACAAAAGACTTAAAGAATTACCGACCTATAAGCCTCCTTTTAGTAATCTGTATCACCGATATGTTAGATTCAAAACAACCCAGAAAACAGTCAGGGTTCCGCAGCGGATTCTCAACTACAGACCATATCACACACTAGCCCAAATATAGGAAGCCCCTGTGTATGGCATTCGTAGATTATGAAAAGGCATTCGATTCGGTATAGATATCTGCAGTACTAGATGCAATTCGTAAACAAGGAGTAGAGGAAATATATTGCAGATTATTAGAGGACATATATAGAAATGGTACAGCGACCATCAAAATCCATGCAGAAACCAATAAAATACCAATGAAAAAGGTTGTTAGGCAGGGCGACACCATCTCACCGAAGCTGTTTACAGCTTGCTTGGAGGAAGTATTCAAGAAGTTAGATTGGAAGGAGAGCGGGATTAAAATAGGGAATAAGCACTTAGGCAATCTAAGATTTGCAGATGACATTGTTCTTTTCGGCGAGTCAGCAGATGATTTACAACAATTACTAAGCGATTTAAATAGGGAAAGTCTGAAGAATAGCTTTAAAATGAACATGAAAAAGACTAAAGTCATGCTCAACAGTCGAACCCCAGTTAAGCAAATACAAATACAGGGCGAGGTGCTAGAAGCAGTAAACGTGTATGTATACCTAGGGCAACTCATCCAGACGAGTACATCCTGCGAAGCCGAGATAAAACGGCGAATCAGTCTAGGTTGGAGTGCCTTCATAGTAATATATTACGAGGTCGCCTGCCAGTATGTCTAAATAGAAAGATTTTTTACCAATGTGTCCTCCCCGTCATGGAATATGGGTCAGAAACATAGACTACGACCAAGGCACTGGAGAGGAAATGAGTAAGTGCTCAAAGAGGAATGGAAAGGCTTATGCTAGGAGTTAGCTTGAGACAAGAAAAGAGCCACATGGATCAGGCAACAAACAAAAGTAGAGGATATAATCAAGAGCATTAAGAAGAAAAAGTGGCAGTGGGCTGGACATATATACCGGAGTCAGGACAACAGATGGACAAAGAAAACAACAGAATGGGTAATACACGACACAGTGAGACCCAGGGCAAGACCAATGACTAGATGGCGGGATGAAATAGAGAATTTCGCAGGAGTAAACTGGAGTCAGAGGACACAAGACCGGAATGGAATGGAATGATATGATGATGATGACACACACACACACACACACACACACACACACACACACACACACACACACACACATATATATATATATATATATATATATATATATATATATATATATATATGTGTAAATATACATATATATATATATATATATATATATATATATATATATATATATATATATATATATATATATACACATACATACACACACATACACTCCCGAACGGAGTGGGATACCTTTAGTTTTCTTGAATATATTTCATATTTATATTCAATAGATTAAGAATTGCCTTCCTTGCCAAACACATATGTCGTGTCAAGCAAGAAAATATAACATTATACATTTTTACACACCACAAGTCATTCGGGCACGTAGTAGGATTCAGATGTCTTTAAGGCGCTGTCACACTAGCACTTTTCCGTCAATTTTCTGAAAAATTGTCTATTTTTGAGCGAATTGGCATCTTTTTAGTCAGACGATAATTCCGAGTTTCCGCGTGAAACATTCCCGTCGTCCTATTGGCCAAGCATAATCAAATCAAGAACTATATTTTTAAATGTTCGTATTTGTTTTAAATCATTAATAATATTCAAATATAATGAAATTTACTTTTCATATTTATAGCTTAAAATTGACAAAGAGGAATATGTAAATCTAAATCATATTTCATTAGATAAAATTTGTTTTAAGTGCTGGACTTCATTGTTTACATCCGTCAGCCGCAGAGCGCGCTATTTTTCCTCCAGTTTTGAAAAACAATGGACTGTGAATGGATACAGGCCCTTCAGAAGAATACTTGAATTAGAATATTGTATTGCTTTTTCTTGTTACGCTCAGCATCTGCTAAAACGGCTAAAGTCTAGCATAACCGCG
>BOPN01005317.1:27500-32500 GCA_017312705.2 Penaeus japonicus
GCCTGACAAATAAACGTAAAGTAAAGATTCTAGCGTCTTAGTCAGTTGCCTTTATGCCGGCCCGGTTTTCCCTCTTGCCCTTCCACGCCTTCCTGCTGCAGAAGGCTCCTCTACAGCTCCTGTAGGAGGGTGAGTGCCCCACGAACCCACTACAGTAAAGGTGGTTGGCAGCGAGTGGATCGTGAGGTCCTATTTTGTTATTTTTGCCTCCGAATCCACGGCCTCTCGCTTTGTTTACATGTCTCGTTGCCATTGATATCTTTTTATGTTTTATCATTTTTATGTCTCTTTTATGTATGATTTTTTAAGGCCTTCAGCCAGTTTTTACATTTTAGTTCATTGCTTTTATAGTAACTTTTTTTTAAAGCTTTTAAGCTTTTAACTTAACGTAATTTTACTGTTTTGAGTTTGCTTGTTTTATTAATTTCACTTAAGAATTTAACGTTAACTTTTAATTTTGATGATTTTTACTGGTAATGTTTTATTGAATTTGATATTTAACTTTTGAATTTTATCAGTTTTTCTTAATTTTATAACTTGTTTTCAGTATTTTAAAAAATTAATGTTTTTTTTTATTGTGATTATTTTGTCTTATTTTATGCCAGTGCCCATTTTATTTCCAGCATTTTAATTATATTTTACTGTATTTATTAACTTGTCTTTTTGATTTTGTCTAATTATTTTAGTATAGATTTTATTGCAGCATTTAACACTGGTTTCTTTTTTTTTATGTTCTCTGTATTTTTTTTAGTGTTCTGTTTCTAGCTGTAAGTGCGTCCACGTGCACCTCGGACCATGGTGCGCCCCAAGGCACCACAGGCTGGGTCGCGCCCGCCTACCCCTGAGGAGGCAGTCCTTCTCGAAGGACCCCGCCTTGGGGTGGACCCAGGACTCACTGTTGCCCGTAGTGCAGGTGCTGCTGGGACTGCACGCTCGGACAGTGGGTCTCCCGCCAGCAGTGATGTGAGCAGCTTGCAGCTCATGGAGGCCAGGTTGGTGGATCGGCTCGAGGCACGGATGGGTAGGCAGCTCACCCGCATGCAGGAACACCTGGAGGGACGCATGCAGGCGCAGATGCAGGCTCTGGCTTCCCTCCTGAAGAGCCAGCCTGTTGGGCCCTCTACGGCTACCGAGGATGCTGCTCCAGCCTCTGCTGCCCCTCCGCCATCGCTACCCTCAGCTCAGCCCTGCCTCGGAGAGGACCCCGAGCAATCCTCCCATCTGCCTCCAGCGGTGCCTGCAGAGCCTCGCCTTCCACAACGCTCTGCCCCGCTCCTGTCTGGGAGTCAACCTGCCGCTGACGTGGACCTCATGGGTCCCCGCCAGGTTGGGATCGCTTCAGCGCGGGACCAGAGTGCTCAGTCTGCAGCTAGACTGCCCCCACAGCCGCCTGCCTCCTTCATGGCTGAACCTGTGCCTCAACCGCCCGTGCGCCACCTTGGGACGTCCTACGGGGCCCCCTCGCAGGGACCGTACCCGTCTCTCGAGACCCAGCCTCCAATCTCCACTGCACGTGAAGCTCAGCCTCCAGCCTCTCAGCCTCTAGCCTCCCAGCCTTCAGCCTTCCACTCATTCGCCAACCCGCATGCACCTCCAGTTCACTTAGGTGACCACAGCTGGACTCGTCCATTTTATGGCAGTGGACGAGACGAGGTGCCTTTTTTCTGTGGCGAGACTCCTTCGACTCAGGGCATCCAGCAGAGCCAGGAGCTGGAGTCCTGGATCTCCAGTATAGAGCTGGCCACCCTGCCAGCAACATCGGAAGCCTACATCCGGATGGCACGCAGCCGGGTAAGGGGGTACGCATGGTCAGTGCTCAACAGTCCTGGGTTCGCCCATATCCGGGATTGGGTTGACTTCAAAGCACGACTCAAGTGAGCACCAGAGGTGTCTCACGGCCAAGCATTTCTTCGATATGCTGGCTCGAGCCAGGATGGCGGTTGGCCAAGGACCTCTGGATTTTTATCGTGCTGTAGCGCTGGCCGTGCAGCAGGGCTTCAGGATTACCCCTGACATCGGGAATGCGGAGAGCCTGATGCAGCGTACCTTCCGGGATGGGCTTCCAGGGTGGCTCCGCCAGCAGCTCTTATGGCACGATTTCCCTTCCACCCGTGCCATGGCGGAGAAGTGCCAGCTGGTTTGGGACTCTGTAGTCGGAGCAAGGCATTCCCTACCAGACGTCCACGGGCTCCTCCGGCAGTCGTCCAGGCTGTGGACATCTCAGCATGGCATGCGGGACGACAGGATGGCCCTGGGTGCGTATAATCCAGGTCAGCACTTAGAAGTAACCATCCCCGGCCTGGAGTATTACAGGGAGACATAGAGCCGCCACAAGCGGCTCCAGTCATCCAGGCCCCTGAGAACACCTCGCTTAATGGTCCTCCGCTGGTATGAGATCGGCCGAGGCCCCTGCTTCACCTCGCCGCTCCCCTTCCCACGTCGTAGGGACAACAGACAGCGCCCTCTGGTGTGATTTTCACAGGATGGGAGGCCACACCATACCAGCGAGTGCCGGTGTGACGGGGTCGATGCTACCGTTGCAGGAGTCGGGCACCTCAAGGTCTCTTGTCCCTTTTCTTCCAACGCTGCTCGGAGGCAGACTCCCGACTCCACGGGCGGCCAGCTACGAGCCGATCTCAGCAGCCAGTCGACTCCACCGCAGTCTCCGAGGACGCCCCCTCATAGTCCTCGAGGTCGGAGGTAGGCCATTCTCCTGCCCGTCGGACACAGGTTCAGAGGTGACAATGAGAAGAGGAGTCCCTAGCGCGTCTCTCCTGGGGTACGCCTGCACTCTAGCCAAAGAGCGCTGCAGGGAGTTTCAGGCCAGCCAGCCCCAGTCACGGCGGAGGTGGACCTTCCCTTCACCATCCATTCTACGCTGACTGTCACCCACTGACCTGTGTCGTTGAGGGCCTCCGCTTTCCAGGGGACCTGCTCCTGGGGATGGACCTCCTTCAGCGGGCTTCCTGTCTGGGTCTCTGTCTTTGGCCATGAACCTGACAAGAGCTGGCTGGAGTTGGATGGCTGCCGTCATGGGATCGCCATGGGCCTCGTGGATGCAGAGGCACAGCATGTCCCTGCCTGTCATGAAATTCCTCGGGCGGCCGCCAGCAACCCTGAGGACCCTGAACTGCTGCCGAATTCTGGACAGGTAACTGTCTCGCCTGTCCATGTGGCCGAGGAAACAATGGTGGAAGCAAAATCAGGGAAGTTTGTTGCTGCTACAGCATGCGCAGCGCAATTGTAGATGACACATGCCTGGCTGTTATTGAGGCCAGCACAGACCGCCTCACAGTACCCCGCACTTTGGTTACTGTCCAAGGACGTCGTTCAAGTGTGTGGGTTGTCAACCCCCACCCTAAGCCACGCAAGCTACGCCCAGGTGCTGTACTAGGGTACGCCTCATTCTTGGGACCCGAGGAGATTGTCTGCACCTCCCCCTCTCCTACAGTTCCTAAAACCCCTTACTGCGAGTCTCCCAGGGAACTCTCACAGGCTACGGTCACTCCATCTGAGGTGGAGCTCGAGGGGTTCCCATCGGTAGTGGAGCTCGAGGGCGAGTTACTTGATGACGACTATGACAGCTCTGCAGCCTGCCTTGATTTTGGGTACGAGGACGACAACTTCTTCGTGTTCCCTGAGACGCCAGAGCTGGACACGGCCCGCCAGCAGGAGACAGATGTTACCTGTGCTGCAGAGAGTGCAGGGCTCCCTGGTGCTACGTAAGGTCCAAGGGAACCGTGGGCCTCTTGGTGACCACTGGCTTGGACCCTGTCGTGTCCAGAAGCGACTTTGGCCTGTCAGCTACGACATCCTTGACCTACGGTCCCCACATCGTTCCGTCAGGGTCCACGCCAATCAACTCCGTTCATTTCTCCCTGCCGCTGAGGTCGACTACCTCGAAGAGTACGACCAAGTGTTACATACTTATGAACATTGAAAATATGAAGTGAGATATGTGAACACTGTTTCTGACATTGCCTGTGATATTATTGTACAAAAGTTTTATGTTCTAGTTTTTGGGGCTGTGATTTTTACTTTGTTTATTGGTGCTATTTTTTTTTTTTTACTTTTCTGTGTTCAGTGTTCTAGTCTTGATTTTATATTTTATAACATTGTGAAATTTTATATTGAAACCTTTTGGATTTTAAGTGTATTTTATATTTAATATTTTTCATAACATTTTAGTTGGGTACTGGCACTTCTGGAGGTGTGGCGTTTTCTGTTCCCCGGGGGAGGGGCTGTAGAGTAACGTATTCTTCTACGCGAACGCTACGGGATTCGCGTATGCGAACGGGTGACGGGTGCCGTTCCTGTTCTTTCTTCGTACTCTCGTCACGCCCTTTGGCGACGCCCGTCGAGTAGCTTTGTCAAACGCCCCACCTCCAGGAGTATTTTAGGCTGTGTAAAGGAGGAGAAGGAGCACCCAATCCAAGCACAAACGACCTGTAACATAATTCATAGTTGGCAACCCCCTGTTATGTCGGGGTCTCCAAGACCGCCATCTTTGAGTTGTGGAGGAGGTTTCAAGGCGGAAGGTTGTGTGCTTGGGTTGGGCAGGAGTGTTTTTTTTCCTCGCGTGTTCTCGTTCTAGCGTAAGTTTTTATTCTACTACATGCCTGTTCTGTGATACCTTGTTTGTTTTAATACATGTAGTAGCTTGTGCCTGACAAATAAACGTAAAGTAAAGATTCTAGCGTCTTAGTCAGTTGCCTTTATGCCGGCCCGGTTTTCCCTCTTGCCCTTCCACGCCTTCCTGCTGCAGAAGGCTCCTCTACAGCTCCTGTAGGAGGGTGAGTGCCCCACGAACCCACTACATTTCCAATCTAACTTATTGAATACTTCCTCCAAGCAAGCTGTAAACAGCTTTGATGAGATGGTTTCGCCCTGCCTAACACCCTTACTTATTGGTATTTTATTGGTTTCTGGGTGGATTTTGATGGTCGCTGTAACATCTCTATATATGTCCTCTAATAATCTACAATATATTTCCTCTACTC
>BOPN01005317.1:49686-52186 GCA_017312705.2 Penaeus japonicus
ATACTTTTTAAAGGCAGCCTCGTTTAACTCCTCTTTAAGTGTATTGCAGAGTGGAAGGAGGTTGCTTCGTGCATTGCTTCGTTATGCTAAATGTTTCTTGCAGGAAGTATAGCTTATTATCCCACTTAGATATGTAAACCTTTCCCTCTCTCTGTCTGCCTGTCTCTCTCTCTCTCTCTCTCTCTCTCTCTCTCTCTCTCTCTCTCTCTCTCTCTCTCTCTCTCTCTCTCTCTCTCTCTCTCTCTCTCTCTCTCTCTCTCTCTCTCTCTCTCTCTCTCTCTCACTCCTTGTTTTACTCCCTCCCTCCCTCCCTCGCTAACTCACTCACGCCCTCACTCCCTCACTCACTCACTGCAACATCCTTTATAGAGGACGGCATTTTATCAGATATATTACGTAAACACAAGGACTTTGCCTGTAATAGATAAAATTACAAGGTCTTTCTAGAGTGATATACATGCACTACTATGTCCTATGTATAGCTTTGCCCTAGCATATCAATTGCCAGGGTCACAGTAATATCTGCTTCACCAACAATGTATGTCTTAGAATCCAACATGAACTGTACAAATCATTTAGGCATAGTTCCTATACAATGTATATAGTGTGAATAAACATATCAAAATCAAATCACTCACTCACTCACTCACTCACTCCTCCCTTGCTTTACTCCCTCCCTCTCTCCCTCCCTCCCTCCTTGTCCTACTCCCTCCGTCCCTCCCTCTCTTACTCACTCCCTCACTCCTTGTCTTACTCCCCCCACCCACCCCCCCACCCACAGCCCTCCTTACCTCTCTTGTACCTATGTGATGTTTCCTCAACCCTGCCCTCTCCCTTACCCCTTCCTCCCCCCTTACCCCCTCCTCTTTCCCCTATACGAAGCCTATGGAATGCCCCCTTACACCCTTACCTCTCCCACCCCCCACCCCTCACCCTTACCTCACTACTCCCCTCCCTCCCCCTCCCTCCCTCTCCCCACATACACATCAAACCTATCATAAATCTCCCCTTCCCCCTTCCCCCTACCCTTTCCCTCATCCCCCACCCCCCTATCCTCTCCCCCTATCCCTTACCCCATCCCCCACCCCCCTACCGTGTTCCCCTACCTCCCCACCCCATCTCCCCTACCCCCAATCCATTCCCCCTACAGTCTCCCCCTTCCCCCTACCCCTTCCCTTATGCCCCACCCCATCCCCCTTACCCTCTCCCCAAACCTCCCCACCCCATCCACCTTACCCCCCTACCCCCTACCCCCTCTCCCCCTTACCCCCCTACCCCCTACCCCCTACCCCCCACCCTCTCCCCCATCCCCCTCACCTTCTCCCCCCAACCTCTCCCCCAACCTCCCCACCCCATCCACCTTACCCCCTATCCCCAACCCCCTACCTCCCCACCCCATCTCCCCTACCCTCTCTCCCTACCTCCCCACCCCATCCACCCCACCCCATCCCTCCCACCCTACCCCCTACCTCCCCACCCCATCCCCCCACTCACCCCCACCCTACCCCACCAGCCACAAGAATCAACATGCAAGACTCAGACCGTAAATTGAATACCACCTGGGCATTGCAGTGCAGTGTGCATGTGCCACTTTGGTCTGCCTTGCACGTGTGTCTATCCGTCTGCCGAGGTTCAATATCTGTTCAGACTTATATATCGATATGTCTTTGTTAGTTCGTGTCGTTTGTGTTTTTGTTAGAATGGGTGTCGTTTGTGTCTTTGTTAGAATGGGTGTCGTTTGTGTCTTTGTTGGTTGTGTCTTTGTTAGAGGGTGTCGTTTGTGTCTTTGTTAGAGGGTGTTGTTTGTGTCTTTGTTAGTGTGCGTCGTTTGTGTCTTTGTTAGAGGGTTTCGTTTGTCTTTGTTAGAATGGGTGTCGTTTGTGTCTTTGTTAATGGGTGTCGTTTGTGTTTTTGTTAGAATGGGTGTCGTTTGTGTCTTTGTGTTGGTTGTGTCTTTGTTAGATGTCGTTTGTGTCTTTGCTAGAATGGGTGTCGTTTGTGTCTTTGTTAGAGGGTGTAGTTTGTGTCTTTGTTGGTTATGTCTTTGTTAGAGGGTGTCGTTTGTGTCTTTGTTAGAGGGTGTCGTTTGTGTCTTTGTTAGAGGCTGTCGTTTGTGTCTTTGTTAGAGGGTGTCGTTTGTGTCTTTGTTAGAGGCTGTCGTTTGTGTCTTTGTTAGAGGGCGTCGTTTGTGTCTTTGTTAATGGGTGTCGTTTGTGTCTTTGTTAGAGGGTGTCGTTTGTGTCTTTGTTAATGGGTGTCGTTTGTGTTTTTGTTAGAATGGGTGTCGTTTGTGTCTTTGTTAGAGGGCGTCGTTTGTGTCTTTGTTAATGGGTGTCGTTTGTGTCTTTGTTAGAGGGTGTCGTTTGTGTCTTTGTTAATGGGTGTCGTTTGTGTCTTTGTTAATGGGTGTCGTTTGTGTCTTTGTTAATGGGTGTCGTTTGTGTCTTTGTTAGAGGGCGTCGTTTGTGTCTTTGTTAATGGGTATCGTTTGTGTCTTTGT
>BOPN01005317.1:57186-59686 GCA_017312705.2 Penaeus japonicus
AAGGAAGAGGCAAGTAAAGCAATAAAGAGTTTACTGTAGAAATATATATATATATATATATATATATATATATAATATCGATGATGATAATGGTGATGACCACAATAGTTATGATGACTTTAGTGATGAATATTACAATATAATATCTAATATTAGCTATAGAAATCAATATTCATAAAAAACAATACTGATGACTTCTAACCATCAAAATACCAACAAAGTAATGACCAAATTTAACGATAATGATGATGACCTCAACAAAAATAACGGAAAAGAATGAGGATTTATTATAAGTATTATTATTTTGAATATATTTCCTCAATAAACCTACGGAATCCGCGGTTGTTCACCCTTACACAACCCTGACATAACGGCGACATCTTTCCCCGTTTGGCAGTAAAGACACATAGACACGAAATATCAACTACTTTTTCTTTGGATTTGATATTTCTTTATTTATATAATTAATGTAATCTTTCACAGATTGTATTATTCTGCTGATGTATTACAGCTATGGAGATGTTTTTTTTTCTTCTTCTTCTTCTTCTCTACTATACAATCCTGATTTAGTGAGTAACGCGATGGGTAATATGCTGAGATTTGTTGTCGTTGTAGATGGCGCTGTGTTGTTGTCGTCGGTTCTCTCTCCCTCTTTCTCTCTCTTTCTCTATGTCTCTCTCTCTGTCTTTCTGTCTTTCTCTCTCTCTCTCTCTCTCTCTCTCTCTCTCTCTCTCTCTCTCTCTCTCTCTCTCTCTCTCTCTCTCTCTCTCTCTCTCTCTCTCTCTCTCTCTCTCTCTCTCTCTCTCTCTCTCTCTCTCTCTCTCTCTCTCTCTCTCTCAGACACACACACCCACACACACACACACACACATACATACATACATACATACATATATATATATGCATATGTATATATATATATATATATATATATATACATATATACATATAACCCATAAACCCACAAACATACACTGCCCTGCACAGAACAGAAACACACACCCCTCCACAGCATATCCCCTCCCCCTCCCCCCCTTCCCCCCCCACACACACATACCCTTCCCACACATACCCTTCCCACACCCCTTCATCCCACACATACAACCCCCTACCCCCCTTCCCCCCACATACCCTCCCCCCCACATCCCCCCAACCCCCTACCCCCCTTCCCCCACATCCCCCCATTCCCCCACATATACCCCCCCTTCCCCCCTCCCCCCCCCCTATCCCACGTCTCTTGCACATGTCTTTCTCGGTAAACACAAAGCGAAGTTCAAGTTACACTCACACACACGCTTTAGGTCAAAAACACACACCTGTTGTGGTTAATCATCTGAGCAAGGTTGGACGTGTTGCTAACGTGTTGTTGTTGGTGTTGTTATTGTTAATGGTGTTGTTATAGTTAGCATTGTTGTTGGTTAGTTGTGGTTGTAGTCGTGTTTGTGTGTGTGTGTGTGTTTGTGTGGGTGTGTGTGTGTGAGGGTTCTGTGTGTGCGTTTGTGGCTGTGTATGTGTGTGTGTATGTGGAGAGATGAGGGAGGTTCTGTATGTATGTATGTGTGTGTGTATTTATATGTACGTACATTTGTACATTTGTATGTATATCTTGACATTACCATCTCTAGAGTAAGCACTAATTTTGATTCATATGTACACGTCACACAAGCCCCCTCCCACACCCCTCCCACCCTCTCATAACCCCCCCAAAAAAAAAAAAAAAAAAAAAAAAACCATACTCTATGCAAGCAACTGAACACAACGAGCCATGCGCAATCAAAACAAATGAAGAACAAAAAAAGAAAAAGAAAGAAAAAGAAAAACATAATAACGATTTGCGTGTCTTATCATTTGCTGATCTCAGGGCGACTCAGCAATCTGTCAGGCCGAGGTAACCCTTACTCGCCCTTCCTAGGAGTTACTACCTGAATGAAAGGGAGGAGGGGGGAGGGAGGGAGGGAGTGTGTGTGTGGGGGGAGAGAGAGAGGAAGGAAGGGAGGGAGAGAGAGAGAGAGGAAGGAAGGGAGGGAGGGAGAGAGAGAGAGAGGAAGGAAGGGAGGAGGAGGGAGGGAGAGAGGGAGGGAGGGTGGGAAGGGGGTGGGAGAAAGAGAGAGAGAGAGTCAGGAAAAGAGAAAGAGAATCAGAAAGAGTGAGAGAGAGAGAGAGAATATGAGAAAAAGCCAAACAGATAGAGAGAAAGACAAACGGAGAGAGAGAGAAAGAGAAAGAGAGAGACAGAGAGAGCGAGCGAGAGAGAGAGAGAGGGAGAGAGAGAGAGAGTGAGTCAGAAAACGTAAGGGAGAAAGAGTGTCAGAAAGAGTGAGAGAGAGAGAGAGAGAGAGAGAAAGAAAGAGAGAGAAAGAGAGACAGAGTGAGAGAGAGAAAGAGAGAGAGAGAGAGAGAGAGAGAGAGAGAGAGAGAGAGAGAGAGAGAGAGGAGAGGGAAAGAGAAAGAGAGAGAATGAATCACAAACACAGTCCAGCAGCATAACATGACCAAACAC
>BOPN01005317.1:72186-77186 GCA_017312705.2 Penaeus japonicus
GAGAGAGAGAGAGAGAGAGAGAGAGAGAGAGAGAGAGAGAGGGAGAGAGTGACAGAGAGAGAGAGAGAGAGAGAGAGAGAGAGACGAAGGAAAGAGAGAAAGAGAAAAAGAGGGAGAAAGAGGAGAGAGAAAATGCGGAGTAGAGTGTAAGAAAGAGAGGGGGAGGAGAGAGGGAAAAGATGAGAAGGAGAGAAAGAGGGATAGAGAGAAGAAGAAAAGAGAGAGAGAGTGAGGATGAGAGTGAAGAAGAATGAGCGAAAGAGGTAAAGAGAGGAGAGAGAAAAGGGTAAGACAGAGAGAAAGGGGAAGGGTATAAATCTTTTACGTATTTGTACACATCTATATGATATATATATTTTTTTACCTTCGTGAGAGTAAACACAAGTGTTTATCTGGAGTAATAAGTAAACCTATATAATCAAACACGGCACCTGTACCCTCCTATACCCCTCCTCCTCCTCACTTTACCCTCCCCCTTCTTCCCCTCCCCCTCCTCTCTTTACCCTCCCCCTTCCTCCTCCTTCCCTACCCCCTCCTTCTCTTCCTCCCATTACCCTCCCCCTACCTCCCCTTCCCCTCCTCCCTTTACCCTCCCCCTTCCTCCCCCTTCCCTACCCCCTACTTCTCCTCCTCCCTTTACCCTTCCCCTTACTCCCTTTCCCCCTTCTCCCTTTACTTTCCCCCTTCCTCCCCCTTCCCTCCCCCCTCCTTCTCCTCCTACCCTCCCCCTTCCTCCTCCTCCCTTTCCCCATACTTCTTCAATCCTCTTACCCTTCCTCTTTCTCTTCCCTTCCTCCTCCTCTTCCTACCTTTTCCCCTCCTCCTTATTCTCATCCCTCCTTCTCTTTCTCCTCTCCTTACCCCTCTTCCTTATCCGTCTCGGTCTCCCATTCCCCATCCTCCTCCTCCTCTCCCCCTCCTCCTCCTTCCTCTCCCCCCTCCTCCTCTCCCCTTCCCCCCCTCCTCCTCCTCTCTTCTTCCCCTCCCCATCCTCCTCCTCGCCCCTTCCCCCTCTTTCTCCTCCCCTTCCTCACCCCCTCCTCCTCCTCCTCCCCCCCCGTCCCCCTCCTCCTCTTCCTCTTCCCCATTCCCATCCCCATCCCCATCTTCCTCCTCTCCTCATTCCCCTCTTCCTCCTTCTCGTCTTCCCCCTCCCCCTCCTTCTCCTTCTCCTCCTCCCCCTACTTCTTCTACTCCTCTTGTCCTTCCTCTATCTCTCCCCTTCCCCTTCCTCTTCCCCTTCTCCATCCCCATCCCCATCCTTCTCTTCTACTCCTCTTGTCCTTCCTCTATCTCTCCCCTTCCCCTTCCTCCTCCCCTTCTCCATCCCCATCCCCATCCCTCTCTTCTCCCCTTCTCCTTCCCTTTCCCCTTCCTCCTCCTCCCCTTATATGATTCACCTTATTATTTACTTTAGATCAGTTCAGGGGGAGGGTGAAGGGGGAGGATGAAGGGGAAGGGGAGGGATAGAAGCAAATGGATAGTAGGTAATAGATATATTCCCCTCCCTTAAACCCCTTCCACCTCCACCCCTATCCCCCAACCCTCCACCTCTCCTCTTCATTCCCCTCCCCTCTCCCATTCCACCATCCCTCCCTCTCCCATCCCCCTCCCTTCCCCCTCCCCTCCCCTTCACCCCCCATCCCACCACCTCTCCCTACCCCTCCCCTTCGTCCCCCACCTCTCCACCCCTCCATCCCCCTCCCCTCCACCACCCCACCCCTCCCCTCCACCCCTCCCTCCCCTCCGCCCACGCCATAACCCCTTAATTGATTATGTGATTGGCCTAATGAGGAAGGTTAATGACACCTGATCATCCCCGAGAGAGAGCGAGTGATGATCTTAATGACTTAATTACGGTTAAGCGGAGGTCGCGTTGGTGATGTCAGAATCATAATCAGTCGGGGGTGATGATGGTGGTGATGACGTCATAACGATGTAACTTGATGGTGGTGGTGATGACGTCATAACGATGTAACTTGATGGTGGTGATGACGTCATAACGCTGTAACTTGATGGTGGTGATGATGACGTCATTCGCTGTAACTTGATGGTGGTGATGACGTCATAACGCTGTAACTTGATGGTGGTGATGATGACGTCATAATGCTGTAACTTGATGGTGGTGATGACGTCATAACGCTGTAACTTGATGCTGGTGATAGTGGTTTTGGTGGTGATGATAATGATGACGATGATGGTGAGGATGATGTCATTCGCTGTAACTTGATGGTGGTAATAGTGGTTGTGGTGGTGATGATAATGATGACGATGATGATGGTGGTGATGACGTCATAACACTGTAACTTGATGGTGATGATGGTCTCATTCGCTGTAACATGATGTTGGTGATAGTGGTTGTGGTGGTGATGATAATGATGACGATGATGATGATGGTGGTGGTGGTGGTGGTAGTGATGGAGACGTCATTTGCTGATGGTGGTGATAGTGGTGGTGATGATGATGACTATGATGATGAGGAGGAGAAGGAATAAGAGGGAAATGATAATGATGATAATTATGACGATAACAAATCAACTATAATATAGAAGAGAACAATTAATTAATTAGGAAAGCATTGGAGTGATAATTAAACTGTAATGGGTTCTGATTCGTCATGATTACCTTCTCTTTGTTAATTAAATTTGCTAATTACTATTATCATTCACTAACTATTGCCTCGTTTATGTTTGTAATTGTAACATTATACTTTCTTTTATACTATTAGGTCAACTGACTCTCTCTTTCTCTCTCTTTCTCTCTCTCTCTCTCTCTCTCTCTCTCTCTCTCTCTCTCTCTCTCTCTCTCTCTCTCTCTCATATATATATATATATATATATATATATATATATATATATATATATATATATATGTATGTATGTGATATTTATGTATATATATATATATATATATATATATATATATATATATATATATATATATATATATATATATATATATATGTATATATATATATATATATATATATATATATATATATATATATATATATATATTCTTCTATCTTTATATCTATCATATATTTATATATATGTATATACATATCATTTTTCTATTCTACAATATCATTATCTTACACTTATCCTTGATAAAATATACACTTTTATAACCATAATGAAAATAATCATAACCATAATAATTATAATCACAATGAAAATACTATCGCCATGAATGCAAGAGAAAGTGGTGGTCATATTATAGCATCAAAATAATTGCAAACAACTTGAATTTTTTAAGTAATACATCAAAATTTGTGATGATATTCAGGAAAATAAAAGAATGCATCCTTGCCATCACCATAATTATCATTATCATTATCAAAATCATAATCATCATCATCACCATTATCTGCATCACCATAATTACCATTACCGTCCTCATCATCATCATCACCATAATCATCATTATCTTTACATCATCAAAATCATAATCATCATCACCATCATCACCACCATTACCAACATCACCACGATAATCATCAGTCTCATAATATTAACAACAAAATCATGCATTACAATTATCATAACTATTATGATGCTAAGAAGTAAGAAATTAATAAGAGCGAACGATCATTAGGCAAGATAAAGTAAACATATTCATAACAACAATTACCCCGAGATTGTATCATAATGGAGAGATAAATTACTGTAATTAAAGCGGTGATATTTACCGGGATGATGATTATGATAATGAACATGACGATAACATGTTCAGTAATCATAGCTTCGGAACTGAAGATTCTTACTAACGATGTTAATGAAATGTTATTTTCTTAATGATGATCAGCTGATTAGATTTGCCATTAACTGTAAGCGTCAGTATCATCATTATAATATCATCATCATTAGTATTAATAGTATCAATATTTTGTTATTAATGATAGGGAGAACTGATAATCACCTTCATTATCATCATCATAATAAAATCATCAATAGTAGTAGTAATACTCCTAATATCTTACCATCAACGATAATAACAACTGATAATGATAACAATTAATACAAATATAACAACAATCATATTAACGTCTGCCATTTTATCTTCCTCTCTTCCCAAGCTGAAGGCAGAAATGCGTCTCTGGGCGAAACTCTACGGGATGCCCCGCCAGAAGTCAAGTGTGGAGGAATGCGCCGGTCACCAGGCCTATGGTATGCTGTTTTATTTGGTTGCTTTTGTTGTTTTTGTTTTGCTGTCTTTATTCCTGGCCTTTGTGTTGATTTTTTTCTATGTCTTGGGCTTAGCTGGCTGGTCTCTCTCTCTGTCTCTCTGTCTGTCTGTCTATCTCTCTCTCTCTCTCTCTCTCTCTCTCTCTCTCTCTCTCTCTCTCTCTCTCTCTCTCTCTTTCTCTCTCTCTCTCTCTCTACCTCAATCTATCTATCTATCTATCTATCTATCTCTATCTCTCATCTCAATCCAACCAGCAAATTCATTGATGCGCGAATGCAAAGACTCGTTCTTGATGACGCAAATGACACCGCTCCCCCCCCCCCCCACACCCCCACCCCAATCCCTACTACCCCCCCCCCCACCCCTGGTAGTAGTGGGACCAATTATCAAAGGAAACATCGATATACATAAACAAACAAACATACTCTATTTGTCCCCTATGTCCCTCTGTCCTCCTCCCCTTCTCACGCTCCCTTGCTCTCTCCCCCCCCCCCGCTCCCTTCCCTTCCCTATCTGCTTCTCCCCTTCCTTTCTCCCTTCTCGTTCTTCTCCCCCTTCTATTCCCTCCCTTCATTCTGCTCGCTTGTCTACCTCGTACCGTTCCTCCCCACCTCCTTTTCCCTTTTCCCCTTCTCTTTCTACCTTTTGTTTCCCCTTTTCTCCCTCCCTCCCTCTATCTCTCTCTGCCCCTTTTCCTTCCTTTCGATTTCCCCCCTTTCTGCTCCCTCTCATTCCCTCCCTTTTCACTCTTTTCTTTCCCTCTCCTTTTCCTCTGTCTTTTCCTTTTTTTCCTCCTTTCCTCCCTCTCCTTT
>BOPN01005317.1:92186-94905 GCA_017312705.2 Penaeus japonicus
ATATTATCATTATTACTATCCTTATCATAACTCTTATTATCAATTATTGTCGTCTTGACATCTTATACTATTTTTATCATTACCATCATTATTATCACTATTGTCATTATTATCATCTTTATTATGATCATGCTCATTATCATTATTATATTATTATTAATTATTATCATTACTTTTATTATCATATTCATTACCTTGAACATCATTATGATTATCATTATCGTTGTTATGATTTGCTATCATCATAATTATCATCAACAATATCATTATCATTGACATTCCTTATGATTATCATTGTTATCTTTAGTATCATCACAATTATCATTACCATTATTTTAATCATCTTCATTATTATCATTATTGTTATCATCATTATATTATTATTGTTGTTATTATTATTATCGCTATTATAATTGCTATCAATATTATAATCATAATCATCATCATTATCAAAATTATTACTTTCATCATCGATATCCTTATTATCAGTATCCTTATTATCATCGTCATTCTTATAATATTTTATATCATTATCACGCCATCATTATCATTATTTTCATTGTCATTACTATCATTAGCATTGTTGTTAGCATTTGCATTATCATCGTTACCATAATTATCCTTATCATTGTTGATGCTGTTGTTGTTACTATCATTATATTTTTCATTATTATTATTATAATTATTATTATCCTAACCATTATTGTTAATATTGGTGTTCTTGTTCTTCTTTTTCTTATTATTATCAATGTCATCATAATTATTGTAATTACTACCTTTACTATCATTGTTGTTGTTATTATCATTATCGTTTTCATTCACATTAGTATTATTTTCATTATTATTATCATCGTCATTATTAACATTATCAATGTTATTATTATTGTTATCATTGATATTATAATCACCACTACTATTATTAATCATATCATCATTATCATCACCATTATCATTATTATTTTCATTATCGTTATTATCATCATTAATATCATTACTCTCATAATGGTCATCGTTATCATCATACCTGATATCATCATTTTCATTATCATCATTACCAATATAGTCATAACTTTTATCATTATCATTGTCATTACTATTATCATCGTTGTCATATTTAAAATCATTACCATCATCATTATCACCATCATTTTCATTACTATTACCATTATAATTGATATCATTATTATCAAACTCATTGGTACAAACCTCGGTTACCTTATTATCGTTGTTATCAATGCTGCTGTTATTATCTTTGTCGTTGTTATTATTATCCGTGTTATGACCATTGTTATCATTATCATCATTAACATTATAATTATTTTTATTGTACCAATTTTTTTATCAACATTATTTTTAATATTGTTTTTATCATGAATACTATCATCATTATTATTATTATTATTACTATCATTAGCAGTATTTTTATCATCATCATCAATAGCTTTTAGCAATGTTACTGCTATTATCATTACTGCTCCATTATTATTATATCATTATCATCATTGTTATGATTACTATTATCCATATTGCACACGGAAAATATCATGTCCAGGGAAAAATAACATGCACAGGAGAAAAAAATCATGCACATGGGATATAATCATACAGAAGGAAAAATCATACACTGGAGAAAATTCATGCACAAGGGGAAAATCATGCACTTGGTTGAAAAAAAAATCATTCACAGGGGAGAATAATCATCATGCACATGGAAAAATCATGTACAAAGAAAAAATCATGCATAGAGGATATAATCATGCACATTGAAAAAAAAATCCTGAACAACAGAAACAAATCATGCTCAAAAAAAAGAAATCATGCACGCCATCTTAATATTCTAGGTTCATTCAAAGTCGCGTGCATGAGCAACAAACTTCCAAGCATACCTTTGTTGCATCGGCTTCTGCAAGTTGCTCGGAAGGAACCAGTCCACTTCCTCTCACTCCTCTTCCTGCCTCTTCTCTTCTTATTCTTATCCCTTTCCTCACGTTCTTCTTCCTCTTCCTCATCTTTTATCTTTCTCTTATTCTTCCTCTTTCATCTTCTTCCACCAGTTTCTCTTCTTCTTCCTTCTTCCTCTTCCTCCTCTTCCTTTCCCTGCTCTTTTTTTTCTTTTTCCACTTCCTTTTTGTCCTCTTCTTATTCTTTTTTTTCCTTCCTCCTTTTCCTCTTCTTCTTCCTTCCTCCTCCTCCTCTTCTTCTTCTTCTTCTTCTTCTTCTTCTTCCTATCCTCATATTCTTCCTTCTTTATCCTGTCCTCCTCCACCACTTCCTGCCTTCCTCTTCCATCCTCCTCTTTCCTCTTCTTCCTCTCCTTCCCATTTCACTTCTTTCTTAATCCTCCTCCTCTTCCACTTCCCCTTCTTCTTCTTCATCTTCCTCTTCCTCTTCCTCATTCACTTCCTCTTCCTCTTCTCTCATCTTATTTCTTATTTTTCTTCTCTTTATCCCGTTCACCCTCTCTTTATTCCGTCTCTGTGTTGTTCTATCCTTTATTCATTCGTCTTATGCATCTAAATCAATAGCAGAATCTGAGATCGCAAGTGGGAATGGTAAATAGATAAGTGAATTCATAAATCAATGAATATATAAGTGTATAAATGTATAATTGTGTCTGTTTAATTATGTGTGTGTGTATATGTCTATCTATCTATCTATCTATCTATCTATCTATCTATCTCTATATATATATATATATATATATATATATATATATATA
>BOPN01005318.1:0-2500 GCA_017312705.2 Penaeus japonicus
TATATATACTTATATATATATATATATATATATATATATATATATATATATATATATATATATATGTATACATACATATACACACATTCACCCAAACACCCACACACATATAATCTTATTTCTGAGACGTCATCCTATGATCCATGTTCGCCCTGCCTCTAATCTCCTCCCAACCTCCAGCCATCTGTGACCTCCTGACCCTAAAAGGGAACTAATCTCATACCTTTTGGAGCGCCTCCATTCGCCTTTGATGGATTGGCCTTTTTAATTGATTTTCCTCTGGCCTTTTCCCTGTCGCTGTCACATGCGTAATGGGATCGTCAACATGAAAGCGTATATCTTTCCTTGATTGTTACGAATCAAGTTCTCGTTAATGTATTTTGATATCTTGTAGTTACTGTAACATTAATCGGTAGAACACTAAGAGTATTGCTTAAAAAATACAGTGAATCCCTGTGTTCCTTTTTGATATATTTAAACAATGATCTTCATATTTACTGTTGTGATGACGTGCAATACGAATTCATCACGTGAAAAATGTATTCTCAGAAATTAAAAGTAGAGTATGACCAGGATAAAAAAAAACTCAATCTCCTTCCAATAACCCCCCTCCCCCCGCGATATAACCCTATAGATACAAACCAGGCCTCTTGTCATCAATGAGCCTTTACTCTACCCTGATACGACAAGAAAAGGATGCACCATGGGTAATTATAGGACTCTTACTCAGTACAAAGACGCAGACAGATGGGAGGATACCATCGTATGTGAACTCTTTTAGGATATTCCAGCTTACTCTCACTTTCCTTCTTTTTCCTTACCTCACTCTATCTTTCTATCTATCTACATATGGTTCTCTATCTCGATATTTTTATTGCCTGCCCTTAATCAAAAGATAAAGAAATATACATAAATACATATATATATATATATATATATATATATATATATATATATACATACATATATACATATATATACATATATATATATATATATATATATATATATATATATATATATATATATATGTATATATATATATGCTTGGGTCGCGATTTCCTGATTGGCTGACTTCGGTTCATCATAATTCATAGGTCCGCCCTCGGGTCAGCCTTTGAGGGTGATATTCCTATGATGGGGAGATGACCAGAATATCCAGAAGGGCTAAAGTTGCAGGTGCTGTCTTTAACGAATCTTTGCCCGATCCTGGGGGATATACGAAATCCGATAATTGTGAAGGTCACATCTGTGTATTGTAATTTGATCATGTATCTCAGGTCAGACATATGCTCTGTCGACCGTTAAATATAAATACTTTCATAATATGTATAAAATTTAGTTTTGAAATTATTGAGGTTAGTTGTGTCTTTAACTTTTTGAGATTCCGGATCAGGGGTCCACGTATTAGCATTTGTCATGTCCCTATTTTCGTGTGTGCTCTCTTGATATAGAGAGAATTTACTTGTCGTGTTCAAACACCTGATGTTCCCTACATTTTGGAAGGGCAGGATCCATTGTGGATAATTCCCATAAATGATTTTATGAATGAAAACATGCATCGTAACTGCTTGGACTTTTAACCATTATAATCTAAGAATATGTGGGGTCATGTGATCGAACGTATTAACATTATCCAATGCAACTCTTGCAGCAAAGTTTAGTAGTCTTTGTGCTTTCTGCATTAGGGTTTTGTTAGTTTAGCTCCAGACATTTAAGCAATAGTTAATGATGCTCAAAACAAGCGTGTGTATAAACACAATTCTTGTTTCAGTAGGGATTTGACTTTTTTATATGATTAAGATATCTTAGTGTTTCCATTACCTTCCTATGTATGTTGTCAATTTGAGCTTCAAATGTCACTTATATATGTCAATATTTACTCCTAGTTTTTTTATTGGTGCTTGGTTTAATTTCACAACCTTTGAATTTTATGGTTGTGTCTATGTGAATTTTAGCTAAATTTTTCCGAGTACCCATGAAGACACATTGTGTTTTTAGTGTATTTATTTTAAGGCCATTGATGTCAAAATATTTTTTTACTTGATTAAGAATGTTCACTATGAAGAAAATGAGAATCAACGGCGTATTGTATTAGACGACAGCTATGAATTATGATTGTTAAATCATTCAGAAAATTGTTGATAGGACCGGGCCTAATATAGATCCTTGTGGAACACCGAAATAGACTGGTTGTTGTGATAACATATTCTCATTATTTTTTACCGATTGGATCCTTGTACTTAGATAGCTATCAAACCAATGGGTATCATTTTATGGTTTCTTAATTTGTTATGAAAAATTTTGTTGTTGACACTGTCAAAAGCTTTAGAACGCTCGCACAGTGATCAAATTTACCTTATTGTCCATAAATATGGTCTGTAGTCTGTAACAACGCTATTTCAGTGGATAGCCTATTTCTAAAGCCATGTTGAGTTTTAGATAATAGGTTATTGGTCTCCAGGAAATACATAAATTTATTTGCTACTGCTTTTTTCAA
>BOPN01005318.1:26081-33581 GCA_017312705.2 Penaeus japonicus
CAGCGAGAAACGCCCAGCAAGAGAAACAAGTGAACGTCTTCGCTTTTTAAGTAAACGCGTCCATTTTTGTCCAAGATATTATCGGACAAAGCCAGAACCAATCCACATTTGGCACATCATGACTTCATTTCTGTATTTTCTGCTAATCTTTTGGCTTCTGTTCAGGTCAATGATTACGTCATATACATCACAATTATATAAGATATGATATATATACATATAATATATATATATATATACATATAATATATATATATATATATATATATATATATATATATATATATATATATACATACATACATACATGCATACACACACATATATATAAATGTGTGTGGGTGTGTGTCCATCCTTTAGTGTTGAATTTGTTTTAGAATAAATCATCATATTGATGAAACTCATAAAAAAATAAATCCAGGGGTATGTAGTTGCCACATACCATGATGTGATTTACCTTGCAATGATTTATCCCTCAGAGAAAATTCATATATATGCGTAAATTTCAGACTCATGCCTACTGTGACAATCCAGACATAATACTATGTGGAAACAAAGTGGATTTAGCAGATCAGAGAATGATTTCTGAACAACGGGCCAGAGATGTTGCTGAGAAGTTTGGGTAAGGAAGGTTTTATCTGTGTTTACCTTAATCCTTCTGAGACAGGCCACATCTTAACCCATTAGCAGTGGATGGCATGATTTGCTGCCAAGGCAGAGTCGGTCGTAGATGCGGAAGGCACCGTGCCAGACAATGTAAACCCGCCATCCTACTGCATATATATTTTATTAAAACCACAACCAGTGAGTTAAGATGTTTGACATGTGCTAGGCATCTCAAGATGTGTTTTCTCTTATTTTCTGAGCTAATGGCATGGTTAGTTACACAACTGAAATAATGAATAGCCAGTATTTTGAAAAAAAAAATAAAAAAAGGATGTAGTTCGGAAGTGATCCACCCACATGAAAATTGGCTATATGTTTAAAAATTAAGTGAATGACACTGAATGGCATGTATACATAGCATGACAAAATGAGCTCAAATGCTGGGTGGCATAAATACATAACAAGACGGGCCTTTCGTGCCATGGCCTGATCCTGTACCATAAGATTCAAACAAAATAATTCTGCTTATGTCACCATTTATGCCGAGTTCTTTTTTACCCATTGTGGACCAGGCTAGTGTAATTGACACAGGGCTGGAATTCAGTAGGTTTGATAGGATGAGGGAGACTCAAGCTACACCACACAATTATTGTTTCTGCCAAACTCCTACTCATTTATACATTAGACTATTGAAAATATCAATTTTTTTGTTTTATCTTGTTGTGAGACTTATAGCTGAAAATGGTGTGGCTGTGGTATTGTTTAGACAAATAATACCTATAGTTCTTTTAGTCTCCATAAAGGAGGAATGTATGCTGTATACAAAGTGTAATATTGCAATCACAAATTAATGGAAAAAGAAGTACAAAGATTCCACTCAAATTCCCATATCCTTGATTAGGTAGCATGAAGATTAATTTTCAGCAAATATAACACATATATGATATAAGTCAAATTATGTAATTGTCTTCCCTTAATCCATTTACCCTTAATCCATTACAGACGGAGATAAATTTGCTTGCCCAGCCTCCAGGATAGGTTTTACTTTAGAGAGAGACCACTTGAAAAAATATAATTTGAATCACCCTACTCTCTTTCAGTCATTCATTGTAAAACTAGAGTGGTTTTTGTGTTTTATTGAGTTTAGAGACTGATAAGTGCCATATGACAGGCTCTATCAGTGCTGCAGTTGACAAAAATTGTAGTATATTATCCATATTAGCTCATTATTTTCTTTATACTCAATGTGATAGAAGTATTTCTGTTTTATGGGAGGACAAAAGGCAACTTTATTTTTTCGTATTTTTGTGTTGTCATGAACGAATACGAAACATATAACCACCTACAATAAAGATAACAAGAAGAGGTAGGGAAGAGGAATGAAACCTGTGCTTGTGACTGTGAGTGCCACAGTGAAAGGCATCCATATTGGCACAGGAGCACATTTTAGACACTGGGTATGGATTGAGTCACCTTCCTCTTCTCGTTCTGCCTGCACATCCTTCATCGGCGGTACTTTAGAGCAAGGGTTCATCAACTGAGTGTGTGCCATCGCTCTATAGAGACAGTGCTTGCTAGAGACAGTGGATGGGTGCCATTCAAGGCTCTCTCTCCTGCTGGTGCTCGGAAAAAGTGGTGCTATCTAGGTTTTGGATGTTAAGCTAGCATGATATTACGGTAATTATAGTAATTATGACTGCAGTGGCCGTCATCACTCATTCCTTTTTCATAGCAAAATAAAATGGCACACTGATCCAAAATCCCCGAATGTCATGTACGTCATGACGCCCGTCGTCAGGCCAAAGCTCCTACGTCATGTATGTCATGACACCCATACACAATGGGTTAAGCTGATCTTACTTCTCTTTATCTGTCCTTCATGATAAGAAAATCTGGAAGATATACTTCAATATCAATCTATTACAACCTTCCTAAAGCCAATGAAATGAAAATTGTATACCTCACAACAAGTATAAATCCTAAAATCAAATATACTTTCCCCAGCAAATATTTCATTGAATTGATTGATTTTATTTTGACATTAGAAACATTGACAAAAAAAAGTTTATAATTCTTGTTCAATCTCTTTGTCCCCTGACATTTTTTGTGAACATATTGTGTATTGCACACTGACTTCTGCCCAGAAGATTTATCACAAGCCAAAATATCTTTTGCATTCTGACCTTTCTGGACTCAAATTCAGTAATAACACTCTAAACTTTCCTTATGCGAGCTTGAACCACCATCCATTTGTTTTTCTTTTCCTTCTTATTCTTTTTTTATAGTTCTTATTCTCTCTTTCTTTTCTTTTGCTTTTGCT
Organism: Penaeus japonicus; assembly: GCA_017312705.2. Lineage (NCBI taxonomy): Eukaryota > Metazoa > Arthropoda > Malacostraca > Decapoda > Penaeidae > Penaeus > Penaeus japonicus. The sequence goes on from BOPN01005318.1 coordinate 29,008, forward strand.
TTTTGTATTTCTTCTATTTCTTCTTTGTCCTCTTCTCCTTCTTTTCCTTCTTCTTCTTCCTCTTCTTCTTCTTTTTGAGTGCAGTGAATATAATGGTATGTGAAATACTATACATAAATGCAAGTGTTTGGAATTCTGTATCAAGCACCCATTCTTAATGAAAAGTACATGTAGCAAGTTAGATCAGTACTATTTTACCTATAGAGAAGTGTGGCTATACTAAGAAACTAATATATGGAATCAGTAGCTCTTTGAATTCTAAGGAACTCTATTTTATAACAAAAGTGTCTTAAATTGTAAATATAGAAGCCACTGAGTTTATATAATAATGATTATGAAATGGGAACATTTTTTTCTTCTTATTGTTATTATTATTTATGGGAGGGGGTGCAGATACTTTTAGATCTTGAGTGTATGCTTTGTAAACTTTCCAGAGTGGTAAAGAGAAGGTTAGAACTTGGAAACACCAGCCTGTGTAAAATACCTACATTTTTCTCTTACAGCCTCCAGTATATTGAAACCTCTGCTGCTTCAGGGCAAAATGTAGAAACTGCTGTGACCCATCTCCTTGATGCAGTGATGAAGAGGATGGAAATGGCAGTGGATTCAAGTCGTCTTCCAGGCAGAAGAGGCCGCGCCAGAACACTATTGCAAGAGGAGGAGGATGAAGCTGAAGAGACAGAGGGCCGCTGCTCATGTTAAATGATACCCAGATCACCCCAATATGTAGCTTTACATGTTATCTCTATGCTAGTCATTTCCAAAATAAAATGTGTAGGCTTTTGAATATAATTTTTGTAAGGAGACAGCTCCATTATTGGTTAAATGTTTGCTCATCTTTACAAAAAAATGTGTGTGTGTGTGTGTGTGTGTGTGTGTGTGTGTGTGTGTGTGTGTGTGTGTGTGTGTGTGTGTGTGTGCATGCATGTGTGTGTTTTTGCATGTGCGTGTGCACGTGTGTGTGCGCAAGTGCATCCATGTGTGTATTTTTGTGCATATGTGTGCGTGTTTATACAAAGTCAGTTCAAGCCTTTGTGGGGGGCCCAAGCAGAATGGCATGGGCCTTCCATCACATGGTCACCACCGATACTTATGACTCTTGTAATTTGTTAAAAATGTGCTGCCAAAATGTAGAACTCCTTAAGTATATTAGGCCCTTTTAAAAACAGAGGGGAAGATAGTCATGGCTATAACCAAGTAACATGATGCATTTTTACATGATTATCATAGATTTAGATATTCTAATAAATAAAATCAAGCACTCATGAGGGCCCCCTGTTGGTCAGAGGTACAGTAGTTGTTTAGTTCACTTGAACCAGCCCTGTGTATATGATGGAAGGTAGGACACCTAGTGGAAAGTCAAGTCTCACACCATTTGACATCTTGCAGAGCATTTTGATTGATCATGCAATGTTGTAATGCTTTAGCTCAAAGCTACTCCCATTATCTGCTGGAACAAGCCATTATCATGTCAACAACTGGCCTAAGTTTAATGGCATGGACAGTTAGAAGGATGATTTGATTTTGCATGAGTTATTTGTGAGTATACCATGGAATAGTTACAGTGATATAATCAAGTAAATCTTGGTCTGAGAATTATTGTTGTTGTACACCTATGTTTTTATTTACAAGTTTGATGAACTTTCATGCAAATTATTTACCTACTGCTGCTCCTGGCGTGAAGAAACATATACACACAACCTTTACGTGCAAGATCTCTCCAGGCACAATGCCATGTTGCGCCTCTCAGAGCACTTTACACCCACCTGATTTTACAGGATGCTGAGAGACTTTTTTTTTTTTTTTTTTTTTTTTTTGATAAGTCAAAAATGATGTTTATACAAATGCAAGTGCATTGAGTAGATACGTATGTAACTATGTAAAACATGTATTTAGAGGGAGAGATCATAATGTGATAGGATGTCAACTGGCCTGAGTGAAATATTCATATAACGTGATAGCACTTCATCCGGTGAGAATGGGTTAAGAATTAATTTAACCCATTCACACAGGTTGACTTGCTATCACGTTCAGTGGTTTTTGGGTCAGACGCCGGAGACGAGATATTTAGTCAAAGCTGGCACGCCTGGTGAGCGGACGTACAGCGATTGCTCGCGGCTAGTCCACCCAAGAATCCCAAGGCGTTAGGCTTATGCATTTAAATACCCTGGCATTCTGACCATTTAGAACCGAAATAGCCCTGGCGTGAATGGGTTAATGCCGGGTGATGCAATATAACGTCATATGGTGGCAGCACTTGCCGCTGTGGACGTGATATTAATTTCATGGCTTTTTGTATGGCTGGCATGCCAGGTGTTTGCATGCTTCAAATACCTTGGCATTTAAACTAATGGGAGCCAAAACTGCCCTGTCGTTACCGGGTTAATCTGGCCATAAACCCATTGCAGACAAGGGTCCAAGTGACCTAACTGGCCATCATGACGGGCAAAAAGGTTAGGGAAAGGGAAGAAGATTTCTCTGCCCTCTTGGCAGTGTGCACTTACCTAATTAATATTTTCCATTAAATCCATCACAAAACAAGGGTTTAAGCTAACTTTGGAAAGCTGTAGCTCTGAGACTAGCACTGTTACATATTAATACTTTACGATTGTGAGCAGTATCCAATGTTACGTCATTTATGCATTGACACCCTTCTTTTTGCCTAATGAGAACCATCATGTATGTCATGACACCCGTCCAACCATGGGTTAATCCCTAAAGTCCCATCCAACATGGTCATGATAGAACCCGGTTAGGTGTGTTAGTCCTATCCACCATGATCGTGGAAGGCCTGTCAAAAAATTATGGATTTTTTCCTTATGAATTGGATGTGTCTACTAATATTTCTAGTACTGTTTATCAATTTTCCTCAATCCACACCCATTATATCAGCTTCATATCACTATGCCCCTTAGAAGCCCTCCTCTCCCAGTCTCTTTATCATTTTCTTTCTTGTGAAAGAAATGAGTGAGGGTGAAATAGTAATTCTGGTGCTCTAGGGTATATATTATGCAGGCAAACCCTTCCATCCATCTTATATCTCAGCCATACCCCTTTCCCACACCATACTTCTCCATAACATACAATACAGTTGCCATATGGTATATCAATGTCTTTTTGCTAATCATACATATAGGTAAATATTTCATTGCATTTTTTGGCAGAACATGCTCTTTCTTGCTTCATATGTGTTCTATTTACATGGTCTGTTGCATTTCTTCAAGCGACACCCAATGTATCAGCTCTTCCTCCCCATGCTCCAGTTAGGCCAATCCCTCAGCCTAAGTTTTACATCGCCTCATGGTATATGATTGGCTTCTTACTCTTCATACATCTGCATAAATATTTAATTATTTTTATGAAGAAACCTGTTCTTTTTCTTGCTTTATTTGTGCAGTATTTGTATGTTTTATATAGGTGTTTTATAGGCATGGCAGCTTAATCACGCTTTCATTCCTATTTGAGAGGTAACCGATAATTTTTTCAATTTATTTCATAGTTTTCTGGTGTACAAATTCTCTTGAAATGCCTTAATTCAAAATTGGCCTTAGTGAAAGGATGATCATAATATCATTACCATTATTTGCTGAAATGTTTTAAGAGTAGGTTATTGAGTGTGGGAAAGTAATTTGTATAAATTTTGCAGTTTGCCTTGTTGTAAGTAGATACATAACTTAGTCATTCCTTTTATTTCACTGATAACTCGAGTATACTAGATATTTTTTTAAAGATGATAGCCAGTCCACTTTTGCTTTGCCAAAACATATTCTTAGTATCATGTAACTACTGCTTCTTTTTCTTCTTGTTTTTTCTTTCATCTTTCTTCTATCTTTTCTTCTTTCTTCTCTCTTATATATGTAATGTGTATATTCGGTGAAAATTCATAACATGATAGGACATCATGAATAAAATATTTAGTTTTGATGGAATCTGCTGTTAAAGTGTCCATATTCTAACCAAATAATGCCAAGCCGGTTTTGGCTTTTGGATTAGGCCATGGCCACCCACTGTGCGCACAATCACCCGGCGTGCCAGCCATACAAAAAGCCATGATGTGATATCGTGTCTCTGGTTGCATGTGCTACTACCACATGGCATCACATCACATTACCCATCATTAACAAGTGCAGATGTTGTCAAAACTGTTTATCAAATTTGCTGATTATATTAATGCATGATGCCAAAGAGTAAGGTCTGACAAATGAAGAAGCAGTGTCTCTCAGCTCTGGGTATTACTTTTAGAGTCCAGACCATAACCCCGTCCAGGCATCCATGCTTCTCGATGCCAGCTATCAAATTTATCATTTTGATACTATTCTGTGCACTGAAGAGGACAGGGTACATATTTTCCATAATATAGACAATTTTTGCGGTGTATGTGATGTCACTTGAAGTATTGTGCAAAGAGTATAAAAATATGTGAATAGCTGCACATCAACTCAACAACATTACTTCATTAAAATTTTACTTGTATTGCCTTTAACATTTCTGTTTTGTTATTAGCCAATTTACACTGACTTGTATTATATTTTAAAGATATGATGAAGTAGTTAGCTATTTTCCAAGGTTCTAAG
>BOPN01005318.1:48581-56081 GCA_017312705.2 Penaeus japonicus
ATATCTATTTATATATCTATCTATATATCTATTTATATATCTATCTATATATCTATTTATATATCTATTTATATATCTATCTATATATCTATTTATATATCTATCTATATATCTATCTATATATCTATCTATATATCTATCTATCTATATATCTATCTATATATCTATATATCTATTTATATATCTATATTATTTATATATCTATATTATTTATATATCTATATATCTATATTATTTATATATCTATATATCTATTTATATATCTATATATCTATTTATATATCTATATATCTATATATCTATATATCTATATATCTATTTATATATTTATTTATCTATATATCTATATATCTATTTATATATCTATATATCTATTTATATATCTATATATCTATTTATATATCTATATATCTATATATCTATTTATATATCTATATATCTATATATCTATTTATATATCTATATATCTATTTATATATCTATATATATATCTATTAGATTATCTATATATTATATATATATATATATTAGTGTGTGTATCTATGTGTATTTATATATTTATATATCTATATTATATTTATTTATATCTATATATATATCTATATATATTTATTTGGTAATTATTTATACTTAAATATATATAAAAGGCCGAGAAATTTATTAATAGTGAAAATAATTGATCCCTTTTGTACTTAATTATACATCTTTTAATTATTTATAGATGTATCAATTTAGTAATTGTTTATATATGTATCACATTTTTTAGATTTATAAATATAATTTATACTTTACTTTCATTTATCAATTAGTTATAAATTGATTTCTTGGTCTTTTATAAACATACATTCATTTATTAACCATTCATTCATAGTTACTGTTTATATATATTTATTAATTTGTTTTATAAATATTCCCTCACCAAAAATGCTGTTTCAAATAATATTGTAATGAGTAATTCATTAGGGCTACCTTAGCTTAATGCTTGAATATTAAGGCCATAAATTTTTTATTACTAGTAATATTATTATTGTTAACAATGTTATATAATAGTATATTAAAAGAATGTAAAGAAAAAAAATCAATTTAAAGAAAAACGTTAATTTTTTTAGGTCTAATTCTTTCATAACTAGACTCCCTGGTGACAACTCTTGTGGAGCCATATATATTTGAAAAAAAAAAAAAAAAAAAAAAAAGGAGACATTCACTCCCATTGTCTTAAGGTTATGCAAATTTGTACGAGAAGAAAATGTTATTTGTTCACCAGTTTTTAGAAAGCAGTTCTGTAGTAATACAAGTTTCTCATTTGAAAGAGTAAAGGGGATGAGTTTGAAATTCCAGTTACTTAACTTGAGAAGTCAGTGAACACTTTATTTTTTTATTTTTATGGAAGTCCCTCTCTATCTTCTTGTGGTAAGGTGATACTGGTATATGACCTATAATCTCAAACTCTAAATATATGCACACTAGTAAACCAAAAGGGAGTAGCATCCCAGGGATTGTTTTCATGAGTGCTAGTAACTTGACTACATCACCATTTTTGAGGTATATAATAAACTTGAAACTTTTGAAACATTTTTTCCAGTATTGATGCAAACTCGTTTTGATTCCTGTAGTATAAATATCATAAAACAATTATTTCTTTCCAGGACACCCAAAAACTAAAGAAAATTCAGGAAAGAGAAGGTGTTCTTGTACCTGGTGAAAAAGATTTATCTCCAAAACAACTTAATAAGTTGCTGAGAAAATATCCACAGCCTAATTGAATTTTCTTTTTTTCTTGACATGTTTGTGTAATAAATTGTACATATATTACATGATGTTTTTTTATCTCTTGTTAACAATAATACAAAACTATTATACTATTATAACTTAAGTGCTGGACTCTGGCCAAGAATAACAAATTTCAGTCCAAAGTTCTTTTAGAAAATCATTTGAAGATTTCACCAATCTCATACAAATGGCTGAGTCAACATTTTTATGATAAAATTAGAATAATTGGACTTGTTTGGCCAGTATCTTTATTTTTACAATTATATTGAAATTTCAGAAAATGTAATGCTTGTAAACTCCTAGAGCTAAAAGAAAAGAAAAACTGTGGAAAGTTTAAAGTACTTGAGTATTTTTTTATGTAGGATCCTAATACTTTTTTTCTATATTACTTTGTCTTTTTCTTTCCATTCCACAGTAGTAGTCATAGTTAATGTTAAAACCTTTACTTAACTCTTTCCCGACGGGGCACTCGCTACGCGAAGACCCTTATGCCGAGCAATTGCAATATTGCATTGTAATCGGCATGACACCCCGGCATCGGGAGTTTGGCTGCACCGTCGTCATTGGGTTAAGTTATTACCAGGTAAGCAACTAGAGGGGAACATGATGTGTTAGAGCAAGGTAAGAGACCTGAGAGTAATAATATAATGGTCTTCCAACAATTGCTGTTTGATAATGAAGAGTATATATGGTTGTAATGAGATTTTTCCCCAGAGCACATTATATTGACTTAACTTTTCATCTGCACCATGAACAGCTTACCGCCTCATTACTTACTTACCCCTTAACCCATTGCGGACGGGGGATAGATTCACTTGCCCAGTATCCAGGATGGGTTTATTTCAGAGCAAGGCAGCTTCAGATAAATACTTTGACTTTTCCCATTCTCTCTCAGTTACTCATTGTAAAACGAAAACCATTTTTGTGTTTTATTGTTTCGAGACTTATATGTGTCATATGACAGGCTTTGTCAATGCTGCAGTTGACTAAAATTGTAGTATAGGATCCATATTAGCTCATTATTTTCTTTATACTCTGTGATAGAAGTATTGCTGGTTTATGGGAGGACAAAAAGCAACTTTATTTTTTTTGTATTTGTCATGAATGATTATGAAACATATAACCATCTACAATGAAGATAACATGAAAGGTGGGTAAAAGGAAGGAAACCTGTACTTATGACAGTGCCATAGTAAAAGGCATCCCTATTGGCACAGGAGCACATTGTAGACACTGGGCATGGGTTTGAATCACACTCTTCTCATTCTGCCTGCACATCCTTCATCGGCTGTACTTTAGAGCAAGAGGTCTGTAACTTGCTATGGATGGGTGCCAATCAAGACTCTCCTGCTGTTGCTAGAAGTGGTGCCATCTAGATTTTGGATGTTTGGTTTGCTCAATACTATGGCAATAATAATAATTATAACTCCAATTGTCATCATCACTCACTCCTTACTCATAGGACAATCAAAATGCAGTGATCCAAAATCCCCAAATGTCATGAACGCCATGACGCCCATCGTCAGGCCAAAGCTCTTGTGTCATGTGTGTCGTGATGTCCCTCCACAGTGGATTAAGGATTTAGGTAAAGGGTAATGTCAAACTTACAGATACATTAGTCTGGCTATGTTGATGAACTTAAGTATCTGGGTGGATAAAACATGCTTAAATTGTCATGTATTTAACCTGTTGCTTACCCACGTACCAGGATGGGTTTTATTTCAGAGCGAGGCAGCTTCAGCAACATACCTTGACTTTTCCCCACTCCCTTTTAGTCGCTCATTGTAGAGCTAGAGTTTTTTTTTTTTTTTTTTTTTTTGTATATATGTTTTACTGTATTTAGAGACTAAAATCTGTCATATCACAGGCTCTATCAATTCTGCAGTTCAGGGTCCATATCCGCTCATTTTTTTCTTTATACTCAGTATGATAGAAGTATTGCTGTTTTAGGGGAGGACAAAAAGCAACTTTATTTTTTCATATTTGTGTGCTGTCAAGAATGAATATGAAACATACAACCAACCACAATAGAGATAACATGAAGTAGGGAAGAGGAAGGTAATTTTTGCTTATGACTGTGAGTGCCAAGGTATGTATATAAGGCATCCCTTCTGGCACAGGGGCACATTGTAGACATTGGGCATGGTTTGAGTCACCTTCCTCCTCTTGTTCTGCCTGCTCATACTTCATCTGTGGTACTTTAGAGCAAGAGGTCGGAAACTTGCTATGTGCCGTCGCTTTATAAAGATAGTGCTTGCTACAGACCATATATTGGTGCCATTCAAGGCTCTCTCTCCTGCTGGTGCTAGAGGTAAGTGGTGCCATCTAGATTTTGGATGTTGGGTGAAACCCATTTTGCTTAATATTATGGCAGGTGTAATAATTATGACTGCAATTGTCATCATCACTCATTCATTACTCATAATCCATAATCCCCAAACGTCATGACGCCTGTCGTCAGGCCAGAGCTCATTGTTAATGGGTTAGAACAGGAATTGTAACTAAACACAATATGGACAGAGGAGATTAAGAAAAAGAAGGGGTGGAAAAGCTGATAAAGTTGTATTGAGGGATATTTAATGGAAAGAATTGCATGATGCAGATAATGGGACTGCCTTAAAAGAAACTTGTTGTTGGTAAATTGGGATACTTTAAGAAAAGAACTCCAAAGGAGCTTTCCCAACATCAAATATATGTCAAACAGTATTTCATAAGATAAAAAATAAAAAAAGAGGACAAGATTTTAATTATGTTGCAAATTTCCCTGTCCCCTTTCAAGACAGTTCTATTTTGTGCACTGTACATGCTTGTGCCTATATTGAGTGTTATCAAATAATTTCTCATGAATTTAATCACTTCATGATGCAACTTAATGTGTTGAGCTTAAAAGGCCAAAACAATAGTTTCTTTCAGGAGTTCAATATCATTCTACATACTCTGTGGATATCAAGCCTAGTTATTTTTTTTATATGATAAGTTGATACAATTTACTCTCATCTCAAAAGTCTGCAAATATTTTCTAGTAACAATGGACACAAAACCATACATATTTTCTACCTCAGGGACAAATACTTCAAAACTCATTGAGAGGTTTATTTCTAACAATTTACAATTATGAACACTTGTGAAACCACTCATTTTCTACAGGCTAAATCACATTTCTGGGATTTCAGTAATTGACAGTATTTCTATTCACTTGTAACCCAAAGCACAATGTTTATTTTGCATACTTGAATTGCAAGGGTTGGCAAACTTTATGATCATTCATCCTGATATGTACACAACTTAGAAATAATCAATACCAAACCAACAACAGCAATACCAGAAAATTGGCATGATAACTTAATGAAGGAGGAGCTGATTTGATATTGTCAATATGAGAAATGATTCTAGGTATGATTTACTTTTACCTAAAATGGCCTGCAATCTTACTAGCAAATAAAAAGAAATAATAAGTTCTGCTTGTTAGAAGGCTTACAACTGGGTCATGATGCACAAATTGATCATAAATAAGTAAATTAAATCATAAGCATAAATAGTCAATACCATTCATATGCCACTGTGAAATACATACTTCAAATTTTCCTTGCCCTTCCACCATTAACCCATTCGCGCCAGTTGACGTCCTATCACGTGGTCGAAAAATATCCCCGGACCCGGGAGACATCCTGTGACGTCGTGCTTTTTTTCTCACTGAGTTTTGGGAGGGGTAGTTGTGACGTGCTGATCACTAGATTGTTCTTAAATATAATAATTTTAACTAATTTCTTATACTCTTACTTTAGTTCAAGCATTTGAGTATCATAAAATGAGATAACTTTTTAAAAACAATAACATCACAGAAAACTACTTGATATTGATGACATCATGGTAATTTCTGCCTCTTGATCGGTTAAATAAAAATACCTTAGTCAAAAATCTATTGTAAAATTAAATGTGGTTGGCCAAGAAATAAAATAAAGTAAAAAATTACTAATGCAATATAACTTCGATTACCTGTGATATCACGTCATGGCACATCCTGAGGCACATGTACATACTCAGATGAACATGTATGATTATTCATATTGTTCTTTTTGTTTTGGAAAAAAGAAGTATAAACCATGTTTTTTGATACCCCACTAAGAGATTGCTTCCTTTCCATTGGTATTTTCACATAGAAGTGAAGAATATAGGCAAAGTTCAATAAAATCAAAATAGAAAGGCATTATTGTAACATGTGTTTTGAATAAAATAAATCCTCTGAACATGGCAATATTTTTACGTGCCTTTACATTGTAAACGCATTCATGAAAACCGTAAGAAAAGGGTGGGTGAAAAACGCTCTGAGAGGTTCAGCGCGGCCCCGCACAGCGAGAAAACACCCTGGCACACAGCGCCACGTGCTTGTCAATAAGCGGGAGTGGGCGAAAATACGTCCCGTCGTGAATGGGTTAAACTTCCATGAACAACTTCCATATTAAATGTGTAATATTCATATCAATGTAGATGGTCACTGGCTGTAACTGGGGAAGCTACCATCAAACTCTAAATGGATAATAAGATAACTTAAATGCACTATATCAAAGAACTTTGGAAAAGTATAAATCATCACACAAAACAGAATCTTACTCAAAGCAAATGCCACTAGAAGGTCCAATATCACTGTACTTTATGCAGTACTTAAAATATTAAATATAAAGAGAAAAAAGCAATGACAAGTTTACATTGTACATTTACTTCGGCACAAAAGACAACAAAATTACAAGAAATGTTCATTTTAACATCGTATCTTACAAACTCAGAAGTCTTAATCAGTTCCCATACTTATTTACCAAGTTAAATATAATGCCATATTCCAATGCTTAAAACTTTTGGTATAACATTAAACTGACTTTGCTGTGACTACTTTTTACATGTAGACACATTTCTTACACATTAATGAAGAAAAACTGTTGTTCCCTTGGATCAACATAGACTGAAAGCAAATTAAACCAAACAAAAATAAAGCTGATGTACACACAATAACAAATATTAAATATATTTCAAAATGTATGCTCACATACTTTGATCACTAAAACAGAGAAATGTTTCTAAGAAATTGAAACATTCTAATACAATTTTATTGATAAGTCAGCATATGAATTTTTTTACATACTGTATCTCCATACAGACAGCTCTTCATTCTTCCTTTTTGTCTTTTCTGTCAATCCTGTAGTTCTATCTCTATTATTCTTTCCATGTCAGAACTGTCTTTCTATGTGCCTCTGCACATGTGTCAGTATGATTACTTAGCCACAACAACCAATGTCAGAGTTAACTTGAATCTGTGCAACTCTGATTAACTGTTTGTATTATAGTGTCTGTAAGACATTTCAGTAATTCCAGCACAAAATTCAACTGATAACTTACTCTTTTAAATAATGCTGATATGCACCAATACTTTTGTGTATGAAAATTAACATTTTATTAACCCTTTTGTATTGAAACCTAATCTGAAATCATCTGCCCCACACTCTCATAGTGAAAGTTTGATTTTTTTTCCATTGCTTGTAGTAAATTTGTTCTTTGTCATAGGGAGCTGAATCTGAGCTCATTTAAAAAAGAGAAGGACTGGACTTTGTTGATAATAAAAAAAAGTTCTTATCAGTAAGTGGTCAGCCCTCCTCCCCCACCCCAAAGATGACAAAAGTTGGCATCAGTACTCAATAAGATTATCTCTTTATGAAATGAAATGAAATGAAATGGGGA
>BOPN01005318.1:71081-73581 GCA_017312705.2 Penaeus japonicus
CATCTTCATATACAGGAAAAATTTAATTAAAATTTTAATAATAATTTTCCACTATTTATGACACTGAAGATGATCTAATTCTAAATATAGAAATCTATACTTACTGGAGTCAACTGAGCAAGATCCATAGATTCCAAAACTGATAAAATAATATCTTCTACATAGTTTAGCCCACTAATGACAGATGATGTGATATCATGTCAAGCGGTGGCAGCACTTGGCAACGGGGACAAGATATCAGGTCATACATGGCCTTTTGTAAGCTGGCACACCAGATGATGGTATGGAAAGTGGGTGGCCGCTGTATCAGTTGGCAAAGAGCCCAAGGCATTAGGCCTATGCATTTTGAAATACCCCAACATTGGTTCTAAGCAAAGGCAAAACTGCCCCAGCATTAATTGACTAAGGAGGTCACTTAACAAAAAGTTCAGCAATTTATGGAAATAGTGAAATAAAATATATAACATAAATGAAACAGCTGATTACAGTCTCTCAACAAAAGCCACTCAAAATCCATCATCAAATATACCACTGTTATCAAGGTGAATAAATACATAATTTTAAAAGCCTATAATGAATAAAATCATCATGGTTGTAAAACAACCATATACATTCTTACAGAATAAAGTCTAGATTATTATTATTATTATTAATTTAAGTTGCTTATATCAGATACATGCTACCAAAATTTGTAGCACTAGTACTTTAACAATACATACAAATTAACTCACTTGCTACACTGCCAGTCATCAGCACTGAAAAGGCCATGAGATTTCTCTGCTGCTGCTTTACCAATTTCCATTCCTAGTTGCCTCTTTTTCTCTGCAGAAGCAGCTGCTGCAGCGCCTGATCCACTTCGTTCTGAGGGTAGCATTTAGTAGTCTTTCATTTTTACACTATATAAATGAAAATAAAATACAAATCATAAGATGAATATCTTTACTATTATGGAAGATTTTAAACTTTCGAGGTCTACATACAGAGGGAGAGGGGAAGGGAGAGGGAGAGAAGGGAGAAAGAAAGGGTAGTGGGAAAGAAAGGGGAAAAAGGGAGAGGGAGAGGGAGGGGGGAAAAGGGAGAGGGAGAGGGACGGGGGAAAAGGGAGAGGGGAAGGGAGGGGGGAAAAGGGGGAGGGAAAGGATGGGAAAAATGGGAGGAGAGGGAGAGGGGGGGAAAGGAGAGGGAGAATGAGAAGATAAAAAGAGGGGAAATAGGAAATGAGGGAGGGGGGAGAGAGGGAGAGGGAGAGAGAGGGCTGAAGGAAGTTTAATGTGAAAAATGTATGTAAAAGTTTCACATTCACCTACCTTTCCCACATCTGTTGCAAGTGTTCCTTCTGGCAAAGTTTACATTTGCACATCTGTAAAATATATTTAAGATTATTAACAGGATGATATTTCTTCTGCACCTGTAATAATCAAAGATGTACTGCAAATAAACTAGTATGATTTGTCATCTTTGTCTTACACAAGTGCTTAGCCACCCAGGAGTCAATCAACTAGGCCGACCTGACCTCACCTATTTTTTCAATTCCTTACCTTTTTTAGGAAAAAGTTTTTATCTTTACTACAACTGTTATTTTTATTAATATAATTTTATTAATATCATAATAAGATAATATTAATAATTATAATAATAATAACATACAATCATTTTCTTTTTTTAATTCAAGGAGTGGGGTAAATCATTAAAGTTAGGTAAGCGTGATGCAGATTTTCTATGCAATCTATGTGTAATAGAAAAAAAATAAAACCAAACTAGACAGTGCATGTTTACACGCCCTGTTAGAGTTAGAAAATCCTATCTTCTACCCTCTTATTCTTTCTTACCTGATGGGGACCTCAAAGTTTTTTTTTTTTTTTTTTTTTTTTTTTTTTTTTTTTTTTTTTTAACTCCCTCCTAAAAGAACAATCAATTTTTGAGTTCTAGTTTTTTTTTTTTTTTTTTTTTTTTGTGTGTGTGTGCATGCGTGTGTCAGCCCAGGCTGAACATCTTAACCCAATCCTGACAGGCCCGGCAAGAAGTGGTAACCCACTAAGCCGGGCCTATGCAATATTGCATCGGGAACGTCGCACTGGTGTGTCACCCCGTCATCTGGCATTTAGCTGTGTCACATGGGTGTGGCACACCATCATCATAGGGTTAAGATGTGGTTCATCTCAGAAGATTTACCTGAGACCTATCTGTCATTCTACATTTTGTATTCAAGACATACTACTTTTTTTTCTTTTGGCACTGGGTGAGGCCGCACAAACTCATATGCACACTTAAAGGGTGCCCATAGTGATTGAATAAGGTAATGGTCATCAGAAATATATAAAACACTATTTAGCATAAATAAACTACAAAATCAAGGTTTGGCCTAAATCCTTTGTCCAAAATTTATGAATCTATGCTCACACATATAAGTCCAGCAGTACCCAGGTACCTTGGAATATGGAAACAGGCAGAACCACACTGCCTCGATGAAAATCCTAGTTGGCAGCTGAACATACTAACA
>BOPN01005318.1:81081-88581 GCA_017312705.2 Penaeus japonicus
TACTTGTCTTTTTGATTATTGAATGATCTAGGTACAATAAATGAGTTAGCATATTATCAAACATTTTAGCATCTTTGTGTAGAGGTCAAATTAATCAAAAACTTTTATACATTACTTTTGTAGGAAACAACAAAGATGGTCTGAGCCTCAAGTTCCTAAGTTTTAAGTTATAGCAATGAGTGCCAAACCTTACCTAACATAACTAAAGTTGACCTAACCTAAATGAAAGCAATCCCATCTAACCTAAGATAGTGTTTATACTGGTATCTGTTATTTTTTGGTATGTGTGTTTAATTAAGTTTTCTGTATTTTCAGATGAATCCTCTTTTCAACAAGTCACTTACAAAGAATTGCAAGAGGAAAGTATAAATGTAGCAGGGATTATCTCTGAAAGACAAGGTTATGATACTTTTAACAGGAAATCTGTCAGTGACTGTGATAGTAATACTGATAAATATCCTTCAATAATTGCCATACTCAGCCATCCAGGACCTGCAGCCATAGCATGTATTTTAGGAGTATTAAAAAATAATGCCTATTTTTACATCAATCCAGACTGTACAAAAGCTGAACTAATGACATGTGTGAACAGGGTAAGGCCACACTTTATTCTTGTTGAAGAGAATGTTTTAACTATTGCCAACTTGGATTTCTCAGTAGTTGCTAGTTCTTTCTCAGTATTTGGTAAATGTTTCAAATTAGTATTGTTCAAAGAAGTAAATGCTGTAAATAGTGATTTAGCTTATGTCATAACCACTTCAGGATCTACTGGTACACCCAAGTTTGTATATGTCCCTCATAAGTGCATAATGCCAAATATATACGATTTTGTGAATATTTTTGAAATTAATACAGAAGACTCTATATTTTGTGCTGCACCTCTCACATTTGACCCTAGTGTTGTAGATTTGTTTATGGCCTTCAAAACAGGTGCTAAGCTAGTTATGGTTGCACCACATATCTTAAAGATGCCTGATGTTCTCCTCGACATCATGATTAAGAAAACAGTCACAATCTTACAAGCAACTCCAACTCTTATGTTGAGCTTAAAGACCAAAGCGAAGGAAACCATTCTTTCCAGCGACTCAAGCTTAAAGGTTTTGGCATTAGGAGGGGAATCATTTCCAAAGATCTCTGTTTTGAAGCACTGGCTGGGGGTAAACTGCAAGACTAGGATCTTTAATATTTATGGAGTAACTGAAGTGTCATGCTGGGCCACAGTTACAGAAGTGAATGTTACTGAATGTGAACAACAAACAAATTACAAGGGATTAGAAACATATAATCAAGTAAAGAATAATGAAAACATTCTGGATACATTAAATTTGACTGGAGATGTAGTTCCCATTGGTAAGCCTCTGAGTTTCACAATTGTAAAATTGTTGAAATCAAACCTTGAAAATGCAGCTGAAGGAGAAGAGGGTGAGATCTTTATAGGTGGAACAGCGAGAGCTTGCTGGGTTGATGATGGTAGTTTATCTAGCCTAGGTTGTATGAATGTCAAAGATGATGGCTCTAAGCAGGTTTTGAGGCAGACAGGAGACAAAGGGGTACTGAAGAATGGTAATATATACTGTTTAGGAAGGCTTGACTTTATTATTAAAAGGAATGGACAGAAAGTCAGTCTTCATGAAATATCAAGGGCATGTGAAACATTTAGTTATGTAGAGAAAAGTATGATTATACCGGAAGGAAATAAAATTATAGCCTTTGTTTGTTCAAGAGACAAAAATGTAATTTCAAAAGAGACAGTTAAGAAGGACTTAAAAAGTCTATTATCTAACTGGAAAATGCCAGATGAAATAATAGTTGTCCAAGAAATTCCTTTTAATATGCATGGAAAAGTATGCAGAGAAAAATTACTTCAGAAAAGACCTGTAAGAGAAACATGTAGAATAAATGACTCAGATTCTTTAGAACATCTTTTAAAAATACATTGGAAAACAATACTTGGTATTAATAATGTGCATTGCAAAGACAACTTTGTAAAGAGTGGTGGAGATTCCTTATCTGCTGTTCAGCTTGTTGAAGAACTTGAAAAACATCTTCAATATGAAGTGCCAGAGCTTCTTGATATAATTCTTAACAGTAGTTTTGAGAACACTCTCAAATCATTAACACATTACTACTTAGCAAACAATGAAAATGAGACCTTTCATCCTAGTAAGAGACCCAAAAAAGATAATCATAAAAATGAGTCTCAGGCTGGACAACAGTCAGACATGACAGAAAGAGAGAGAAGCTTCGGAAATGAAACTCAAAAGCTTCAAACAGACAGTGCTATCAAGAAATGTGTAGTCTCAAGGAGAGGTTTTTATAATTATGGACATTTTCATGTTGATCTTTTATTACCACAACATGCAGAATTTTCATGGAAATATAACCTTGGAAAATGTATAGACTCGTCACCCCTAATTGTTGAATATGATAATGGTAAGATATTTCTGTTTGTTGGATCACACTCGCATAGATTTATTTGTACTGATGCTGTAACTGGTGGTAAATATTGGTCGGTTACCCTTGCTGACCGTGTTGAATCTTCACCTAGTGTATCAAGAGATGGTAGATTTGTTTATGTTGGATGTTACAGTGGAGATCTTTATTGTTTGAGAATTGATGATGGACATATTTCATGGAAGTACAAAACTGGTGATGTTATTAAAAGTTCCCCAGTAGTAGACCATAATACAGGTTATGTGATGTTTGGTTCTCATGATAAAAACCTTTATTGCTTGAACCAAGAAGGAAAGTTGATTTGGAAAAATGAAATTGCCAAAGGAAGTATATTTTCTTCCCCATGCATATGTGATAACTTGGTATTTGTGGCAACTCTTGATGGTGTGATTGCTGGTGTTGAGATAATTTCTGGAGTTGTATTATGGAAGGATCATGTTAGTAAGCCAGTGTTTAGTTCACCAGCACAATATTCTCAGGGTATTGTATTTGGAAATGTTATTGGTGACATATTTGGGTATTCCTCTACAGGGTCAAGGCTCTGGAAGTATAAGGCTGGAAGTAACATTTTTTCTTCACCTTTTATATTAAAGTTACAAAGTGGAGAGGAAGTGATAGCCATTGGATGTCACAATAATAATGTATATTTTCTCAACAGTAAAGGAGAAAAGATGTCAGAATATTGTGGAAAGGCACCAGTATATGCAACTCCGTTTCTGTATACTGCCAGTAATAATACTGTAATATCAGTTATTTGTGAAACATCTGGCCTTGTACATTTTGTGGATTTGAATGCAGGAAAATCAACTTATAAACAAAATCTGTCTCTTTGTAACAAATCTATTTTCTCACCACTAACTTTGACTGAAATAAAATTGCCAGGGGAATTGTTTGCATCACCAGTAGTATATAGAAATAAAGTATATATTTGTAGTAGAGACAATTTCATTTATTGTTTTAATTTGGAGTGTTAATAAATTCAATTTCACACTCCATATTTTTGTATTTAAAAAATAAAATCATGAATTTATGCAACTTGTGTTTGAATAAAAGGTAATTACACAATGTGTATCCTAGAAAGCTATTTATTCATAATTTACAATTATTTATCTGTACATAAAGATACATGGCATGGGTGAAAATCTGCTTTAATTATAGCCACTATCATAGTTGTAGTTGTTGCCTGGGGTCTTGGGTTTCTTTACAGCCACAGCAACTGCAGCTTCACTTCTGTAAGGGAGGGAAGGATTTGACAGATAGTCTAAAACCTTAAGACAAAAATCCATTTGCTAACAAATACAAAAATGAATCTGAGAATTCTTTATTTGATTTTATACTTTAATTTTTCTAATCTTGCAAACAAAACTAAAATAAATATTTTTCACTTTGTTACAAATTAAACAGTTTACTGAAAATTAATACTTACTCTGGACCAGCAGAAATGAGACGCGTTGGAGCAGTGGAGGAATTTACCGCCACAGTCTGGTTTGGGACAACGTCGCGTCGACCATCTCGTGTGTAATAATAATTGGCAGACAACTTATGGCTGACACCTGGGGGCAGATTAGGAGGAGGCTGACTGCGACAAACCATCCCATCTGGGTGACGCAGGGCACTTGTATGCTCTCGCTGTAAAGGATGAAGAATAGCTATAAAAATATCCTGAATTAGCAAATAATAGTGAAAAGCTATAGTTTATTCCTTTTCTTATTTATTAGTATTTTTTTGAAACAAACTTTTCCTTTTTACAAAATACTTATCATATATGCCTAGTTCAAATGTAAGTATGATAATTTCACATCATTCCAACTAAATTACTTTTACTAACCAATTTCTTGTTCCCTGTACAAGTTTGTGTATAAAAAATCTTAATAATTAGATGCACTATTTATAGGATACACACAAACCATATTTACTGTAAAGGAAAACACTTTGGGAACCTGAATTTTAGATGTACCATACATAATTTTAGTTGCATACAAGTGATGAATATAAAAATTAACCACAAAAACTGCATTAACCCTCTCTGGACAGGTGGTACATTACAGTACCGCGCATTCAAGGCCCGTTCGCTGGGTGACGTCATACGGTGTCGTTTATTTAACTGATTTAGGCCTATGCGTTCGAGAGCCTCGGCATTGTAACATGCAAGGCTGGAATGCCCCCATCATGACTGGGTTAATCAAGCCTCCAATAGCAAGGGAGAGTATTAAGTACATCTGGAGACTTAGTTAAACTGAAGAATAATTGGAGTTTTTTTTTACACTTGAGTACTCAGATTACTTTGTCAGGGAGGAGGGGTCTGATGTGACTACCTACTGGATTATTAGACTTATACAATATTTTGTGTATTAACATGATTAGCTGCCAAGGCAGCATCGGTCATAAACATGGATGGCACTGTGCCATACAACATTAACCTACCACATGACTGTATACATATTTATTAAAACTGCGGCCAATGAGTTAAAAGTTTATGGGCGATATTTCCGATAATAGAACAGACCATGAAAAATAACACTAAAATTATACATAAGAAATAATATATGAAGAGCAGGCCATGAAAAAACATCAATATTATAAAACCGGAATTATGACATTAATACCATCTTTCAAGAGTCTGGAACTGTAGCAACAAATCTATAACAATCAATCAAAGTATTATATGAGGATGTATGTAAACTCCTAACCTTTCATACAAATGAACAAAATGGTCACTTTCTAGTTAACCCTCTCTGGACGGGTGGTACAGTACTGTACTGCGCATTCAAAAGCCCAGTGGCCGGGTGGCACAGTATTGTGCCAGCCATTCAATTGATTTAGGCCTAATAATTCGAACGCCCCGGCATTGGGACATTCAAGGCTAGAATTCCCCCGTCGTGGATGGGTTAAAATGGGTAAAGAGAAAGATCTTTACTTTATTCTTATGAAAGTGCCTTTCATAATCATTTTTTTATGGATAAATAAATTAGCCATCATGGAAAAGCTCATTAAAAAGTTTGTTAACATAAATGTATATACTCATTGTAATTCAAAAAAATTTAAAAAATTACAAAAACACCAATTATCTCCCTGTAGAATCAGGAGGGTGAAGAGTGTTTTGAGAAGCATAGCGTGGCATTGTGCTAGGCGAGATTTCGCAGCTGGAGGCTGTGCACACTTGTTATCTTCCTGGTGGAAACGGCATTAGGCAAATGATCAGCCTGTCGCATATGGGTAAACCTTAGCTATCCTTAACCTAAAATTGAATTTTGCCTTTATATTACAACCAAGTTAAAGGGGGCTTCACACCCTTTGACTTGCCTTCTTCCCCCCTTTCTTACAGGATTTTTTTTATTTGACAAAAACCTAGCCTATATATTCCCAAGCCATTTGGGAAGAGCTCTAGAACCCCTCTCTTATAGCTATTTCATAATTATTACATCTCGTTGGTTCCTATATTGTAGCTGTAATATTGCAATGGTGTGGTGTTACTAAAATTATAGTAAATTAAATAAGAGGCAAAGAACTTGTTGATGTTAGTCTGGAATGAATATATAATGCACTTGAGTAAATTTTCCAAATAGCTCCGCATTACTAAATACCACAAAAGTGGTATTGATGGATTTCTCTTATCTGTACTATCCATATATAGTTGACTTTACCCACGATTCTGCCCCTATGCCTCACAATCTGGGTCCCGATGGTAGGGAAGGGCATGAAGTAGATCATGGGGTAAAATATGAATTCCGGAAATGTTTGGTATGCGAAATCTTAACCCAATTACCTACCTAACTCTGCCTAGTTTTGAAGTTAGCTCTAACCAAGAGAGGCTTTGCCCCCCCCCCCCCCTTCTTAAGGCTCTTCATGCTACTTTGGGGCATATTTTGCATGCAAATCTTAACTCAAATACCTATGTCACTTTGCCTAGTTTTGAAGTTCGCCCTAGCCAAGGGGGGCTATGCCCCCCCTGAACTCCCCTATTCAGGACACTTCATGATAATTATGATACATAATTAGTTCTGTACATGATGATGCTGCAACCACAAAGAATAATTTTGCCATGATGACAGCTACAGAAGATTTGTTTCAGAATAGGAAACTAGGACCGATAATGACGTGACCACTCAATAAAGAGCACTCTATAAATACATTGTAAACAATGGGGAATATTGCACTATCTATTGAGAGAACATAACAGCACATGCAGGTAATTCATTGAGGGTTTCCAGTCCACAGCTCTTCAGTAGCAGTTAATATGTAAACACAACAATGTTTGAATTTCAAGGCGAGGATGGTGGCTATCCAGGTATTTCGCACAAGGTAGCATGAAGTGCCTTCAAAAAAAGAAAAAAAAAGAAAAAAAAAAGGGGGACCCAGATTGTGGGCTCCAGGGGTGGAATCGCGCATTATATCCAGTATATATGTGGTATACAGTAATGCAGCATTATTCAGAAAATTTACCAGCACTTATATCAAAACATTTGTCCCCTATTAATATTATGTCTCTTCAAAGCTTGGTTTAGCAATTCTTTGTCTGAAAATGGAACCATTCCATGTTCAGTCTGCTAGAATAAACATAGAGGTTTGTTGGCTTCTAGAGTAGGAAGTGCATAGGCCACAGTGATCTCTTGACACCATCACCATCACCCCTATATACTATATTGCTGTTCAAAATAAAAACTTTATGAGGTAGTTTTAGTTTGGGTTGGTGAATCTACCCCAAAACATACTGTGCCTGGCCAGCAGCTGAGGTGGTCTCTCGGGGGCAGTGTGCGACTTAATAAATGTCACTTCTCGGCAGCTAAATTTGAAGCTGCACCAATATTCCTTTCCTTGACCGAGTGAACGATTTGTAGCGGTTCATCCGACTGCTATACTGATAAACCAAAACCAAAGCTTAAAGTTCCAGAGCAAAATATAAAATAGAGATTTCATTATACACTGCAGACGGCATCCCCGCTTACTTCCTGACATATGAAACTTCAAATGCATCATCCCACTTACCCCTAACAAGAACTTGCGAACTGCTCGCAGGAAAGGGGACACATCCTTCGGATTAACCTT
>BOPN01005318.1:96081-100818 GCA_017312705.2 Penaeus japonicus
ATGATGAAAATGATAATACTAATAATCGTAATGATATAAATAGAAATAGTTATTATGATAACAAAATTAATATTGAAAATAACGACAATAATGATCATATATATCATTTGTTATATACATATATATGTATATATATATATATATATATATATATATATATATATAGTGTGTGTGTGTGTGTGTGTGCGTGCGTATGTGTGTGTATACATAATTTTTCAAGAGGATTTTCTTTTATCAAGGAGCGCGAACCGGCCAATGCACGGGCTAAATTCAAGGAAAGGAGGCGTAGGAGAAGAACCGGAAATCATAATCTCGGTGGCATTCTAAACAGGGCAGCACTCTATCCAGAGCATATAATGACTACAGAATTAGAATGGTACCAGATATTAAATACCACGGTCGTTGAAATGGCGGTGGATTCTCTTCAAAAGACGACCACATCCACAGAACATCAGGCCGTAGTAATAAAAACGAATCGGATATTAAGAAATTACAGACATTCTTGGCAGTCACAATCTAGCACTTAGACACCAAAACCATGGAAGCTGCTTGCATCACAACGAGAAATGTAGATTATTCAATGATTTGGGTGATCTTGGGAATTTCAATCAACCAACATTATATATATGCACAGAAAAGTTAAACTAATTTTGCAGTGTACATTATGAAAATATGTAGATATTTATTGTTTGTTTATTATGATATAATTCAATGTCCTTTATCTAAGAGTAACTTTCTATCATGTAAGTAAACTATATAGTGATTGAACGAAATGGAAATTCCTGTTCAAGACCATAGTGACACAATTAAAACTTATCACACTAGGGAGTAGTTCAAGCAACAGCAAGTCTAACGGTTGCCGATTGAACTCCTGAAGGGAAGGATATGCAGCTGACCGAGGCATATTATGGCTCGATCTGTGGGTGTTAGATCTAGAATTTGAAACGGCCTCTGCATTAGGACGACTGTTAGACCTAGAAGCATCATTTGCATAGTAACACAACATCCGTCTACTTCTTTCATCGTTTCAGTTCTTTTAACGACAATATTGATCATTTTTCTTTTGATGATGTAATTTTATGTAATAAATAGTCAATTACAGGCACAAGAAAGAGAGAGAAGAGAGAGATAGAGAGAGAGAGAGAGAGAGAGAGAGAGAGAGAGAGAGAGAGAGAGAGAGAGAGAGAGAGAGAGAGAGAGAGAGAGAGAGAGAGAGAGAGAGAGAGAGAGAGAGAGAGAGAGAGAGAGAGAGAGAGAGTGAGAGAGTGAGAGAGTGAGATTGAGAGAAAGGGAAAGAGAGAGAAAGAGAAAGAGAGAGAAAGAGAAAGAGAGAGAAAGAGAGAGATAGAGATAGATAGATAGATAGATAGAGAGAGAAAAAAAGAAAGAAAGAAGAACAAGAAGAAGAGATGGGGTCGAGTCAAAAGGAGATAAAATAAAGATGCACAGTTAGAGCTATTGCAAAAAAAAAAAAAGGATAAACGTGATGAAACAAGATGAAACTCAATGGACCTCTTTCCTGAGTACAGCAGTTGTTCCCAAATCACCTTGTATGGCGCCCCCGTTTTGCTTCAAGCAGACCCGCACGTCCACGCCCCCTCATTTCTATATTCATATGAAATTATACACTTCCTCTTGTATTTATATCTTAGAACTGTTCAGGAAAACAAAGATTTTTACTTGTATCATAACGAACGAAACGAATAGTACAGGTTGTTAGGTCGGAGTGTATGGTTGGTATCGGTGACGTGTCCCGGACGTATGAGGAGAGCTAACTTAATAGAAAACGGGTTGAGGTGATTGGTTTATGATTTAATTATTCTTATAATGATGATTTTCGAGCAGATGACTTTACGCTCCCCTGTATCCTCCTCATCCCATAGCTTGGGAACCACTGGTTTACAGTATATGAGGTTCCTGATGGAGTAAATGTTAATTAAATAGTAAAGTCAAAATGACTTTTCTGGTCACTTATTTTAGAGTTGGTTGTGAGGTTGATAGAATTGGATTTGCAGTAATCAGTGGTAGATCCGTTTTCTATAACAACAAAAAAGTTACTTTTGCTCTTCCCTTATAATGTGATGTAAGTTACTAAGGTAAAAATTATAGTCTGAATTATCATGAAAAAAATCATCTGTAAACTTGAGGAATATAAGATACTCTATGGTGGCCATGTTTACGAGGGAACTACACTGAGGGAGTGAATGTTTAACATTGTCTGCAAAACTGAGTGTTCTAGATAGTATGCTGGTCTATGGATAAAGGTTAGATAAGTAGAAATTTGACAAAGCTATATTTGGAAGTATTGATTTGGAAGCTCAGAGTTATACTCTGGACCTCGGTGAGTTATAAATAATTGGACGAGAACGAAATGCAGTTATATAATTGTAAGTAGTTTCGCCAGCGGCTCAGGAGTAAAGTTATCAGACATTGTCTCATAGTTGATCAGTTTTGTCAAGAATGGCTGTTTTTTCCTTGATTTAGCATTTTGCTCTCGCCTTTTGAATAGTCTAGACTTTTTTTTACTGAGTTACGCAGTCTGAATTATATAAAGGTATGATTTGGCTAAATACAGAATTAACAGCCGTTTGGTATTTTTTACTGTTCCTTATTGATGAATACATCAACAGAAAACCGGAATTTAGACATAGGCTTCGTAGGAGACATCAACATTTATGATTATAGATTAGAATCTAAAAATCGGAAAAGGCATCATCACACCTTGACAATAATTGAACAGTCACACACAACTTCAAAGTGGAATCCCGTGGCCGTAACAATATTGGTAACGGTTGATTTGTTCTATTGCACACTCACTTGGGGAAAAAAATATATATGTATGGCTCCGATTGGTGATCATACTCCTAGTATTTTTCCAGATATGACAAATTAGGATATGAACAATATTAATTAATAATACTGGTCAACAGTCAAAACGGTTCTGAAATGTGTCCCACTGTTTCTTTCTAACTAATTTTGTTTATAAAATCCCGAATTAAGCCTCAAGAATCTTGGCAAAACACACTAAAGATTCTTGATTGAATGAAACTATTAAATATAAAATGTTATCAGCATAACATACTAAGGAAAAAATATCGATTCAAACAAATGATAGTCACCAGGACAGGGTCATCAAAAGTTCTTCTAAATTTTACCATAGCGTTTGTAGGAGTATTATCACTTTCACACTTTCACAGCAAACTGAATCGGCTTTGATAACGTCTTTTTGATGACATTTTTTGTTGTTGACATAGTTCTATATGTTCGTGTGTAAAGTTGCAAAGACTTTATGAAAAGCAATCCAGAGGAGAATTGAAGAAATATATCTTGAATGACCTTTGAGCAAAAAGTACTTCGTAACTCTTTAACATGCTGTCCACAAACTCTTCGTAACTTTGAACTCGATTTTTTAGAACGGAATTCTTGGTGAGAACCACGAACCCAAGCGGCGCTTTTCCGCTCTCATAGTATATTTACAAAATCCAGATCATCCGATATAAGACGAATTTGAGGACCATTGAAAACGCCCTGCCTTTGCCTTAGCCTCATTTTCAGTGCCTTTGAAAGCCAACGGCGTCTTGATCCATGGCTTTGACAAAGTTCTCCCCCGTCCAAGTTTCTAATGAAGTGGCGGTAAGAATATCTTCCCAAGGTCAACAAGGGTCTGTTGAAGTCAGTTACAACTTCCAGTCAATTTTTCGGTCGTTCCGGCTATTGCTTTAGCGTATAATGTGTAATGACTTATACTGTCCCATTTACATGAAGGAGCATGTTTTTTGTATGATCATATTAATCTTTAACCTGAATTGTACAAACAAAACATACAAAACCAAAACAAAAAGATACTTTAACTTAAAAGAATGAATTGTAGTAATAACCTTTTCTTTTAGCTGATATTTCCATGTATTCCTGGTTCTAAAGAAATAGGCGTGTTTATAAAAGTCGAAATTATACTCAAAATTCGCAAGTTCGCGATGCTTAGAATCACTCCACAACATGGTTTTATCAGAACCATCAAGCTCTTTGAATTTTGTTGACCCGTAAAAAAAAGAAAGAAAAAAAGTCGTGTTTCGTTTCCATTTTTCCATGCTGCTTAGAGGGTAGTTTAAACCAAGGCCGATGGAGGAGAACTTCCTATCAGAGCCAGCAGCATACGGAAAGCATAGGTTAGTGTGCTGGGGGGACAGCCTTATTCTGATAGACTTTACTCACGCTGCACAGAGGCTAATGGTTCGGTAGACTCATCTTATCTATCCAAAGGAAGGCCCCAAAGCCGGAAGGCTGTGCTGTTCTAGCGAAGCCTCCCCCCCCACAAAAAGGGGAAGTTAAACCAGAGTACAAGAGGACATTTACACTCTCTCAAATTGGCCACATGTAAAAGTAAAAGAAGCCTCGGAAGCCTCAGGAGAATACGAAATACTTAAAGCATTTCTTACTTCAGACACGAAAAAATACATACAAGAAAGAATATGTGTTTACATCGGTATTTGGATAACACACACACACACACACACTCTCTCTCTCTCTCTCTCACATACACACACACACACTCTTCTTTTCTCTCTCTCTCTTTTTCTCCTCTGTCTCTTCCTATCTGTATCACACACACACACATGCATATATATGCATATATATGTATATATATATATATATATATATATATATATATATATATATATATATACATATATATATATATATATATATATATACATATATATATATATATATATATAT
>BOPN01005319.1:48863-66363 GCA_017312705.2 Penaeus japonicus
TGGGAATCCTGTACGAACAAACCAGCTGCCAATGTGAGCTCCTTCCCCCCATTCCCCCACCTCCCTCCCCCCTCCCCCTTACCTCCTGCGCTCTTTCTCTATTCCCCTTTCCTCGCTTCCTTTTTTTTTCTCTTCTCTTCAATGCTCTCTTTCTCTCTCTTGATTCTTTGTTGAGCTTGTCTTCTCTTTTCTGTGTGTGTGTATCTTTCTCATCGTCTTTCTTTCTTTCTCTGCTACTTCCACTCAATTCATTCTCTCTCTATCTCTCTCCCTCTCTTTCTATACTAATATTTTATTTTATTTTATCATTCACTTCTTTCTTCTCATTTACTGTTTATTTACTCTCTATCACTCTCGTTTTCCTGCTACAATTCACCATCTCCCATTTATTTTCCTCTCGTGTCCTCCTACCCCAATTACATTTCGGCATCGAGTTATATTTCTTCATCAAGATCTCTCCCTACCTCCTTTACTTCCCTCACAACCATCCGCTCAAAGTTATGGGCGTAGGCGTGCAGGCGTGCGGGCGGGAAGGAGGTAGATGGGTGGTCGGGCGTACAGAGAGGTAGGATTCCCGAATTCTCTCTAGTTTGGCCTCAAACCGCCATCCTTTTCTTCTCAACTTCCCTGACAACCATCGTCAGACAGCACATACGTGTGGGTGTGCGTGTATGGGCGTGCGGGCGAGCAGTCGGCAGGTGGGCGGCAGGGCTGCGGGTGGGGTGGGGTGGGGATGAGAGGGGAGGGGAGGGGAGGGGGTAGGACGGACGGTGGCGCCCCGGGCAAGCTTCACGCTCCTTGTTCGCATTAGCCGCCCCGCTGGCCAAGAAGAGTTAACTGTTTATCGATTGGGATTACCGCTATTTGTTTTCATTTAGACTTTGCGGCCGCCATTCCCAACAATCGAAGGACCGCAAACGCCATAAACATAACTGCTGTTGATTCTGTGCCCGCGGGGTGATGCTTCGGAGCGGCGAAATGATCTCGCGATTGTTTTTTACCGCTGATGTTAGCGGACTGCGATCGAATCCGGCGAAAGCGCTCGACGAAGAGATCTGACATCGGCCGCCAGAGCAAGGGGAAAATCGGCAGTTATGGAAGCCTTGTGGCGGCAGCCGACACAAAAATAACATCGTGTGTTTATCGTTCGGATTAATAGGGATTAGCGGGCCCGGCTGAAATCCTCCTTCCCCTCTCCCCCTCCTCCCCTCCTCCCCACTGCCAATGTTGCCGTAGCGAGCACTTTGATCGATAGAGCGGACTTTAGCAGTATGTGCTTCAGTTAACGTGCCGGCGAGCGCTTCCTGCTAGGTTTCCTTTCGAGCGGGTCTTCGCCTCGGGTCTCCAGGCCTTAAAATGTCGCATGTGTTGGTTCCGAGCGCGGGATTACACGCCACACTTATCAAGGAACTTATAGAGTGTTGCTAGTTTACTTTTCCGACGACGGGCGGGGGGATCGGGGAGGGGAGAGAGGTGGGGGGGGGGGGGATGAAGGAGTGAGGGGAGGATTGGGCGGAAGGGTGAGGTCAGGGATAGGGGGGGGGGGGAGGTGTTTGTTTACCTTTGATGAGCGCATTTGCATAATATTTTTTTTTGCAAGGAGGATAGGGCCTGCAATTCTTAATTACAGGTATTATATCTTTGTGCATTTGTGAGTGTGATTGTTTTTGTGTATGTGTATTTGTGTGTGTTTCTCGTGTGTGTCTTTGTGTGGATATACATATATATATGTGTGTATATATATGTATATATGTATGTATATATATATATATATACTGTATATATATATATATATATAATATATATATATATATATATATATATATATATATATACATATATATATATATATATATGTATATATATGTTAATATACACACATATATATGTACATATATCTATATATATATATATATATATATATATATATATATATATATATATATATATATATATACATTTATATATATATATATATATATACATATATATATATATATATATATATATATATATATATATTTATATATATATATATATATATACATATATATATATATATATATACATATATATATATATATATATATATATATATATATATTTTATATATATATATATATATATATATATATATATATATATACATATACATGTATGTATATATATATATATATATATATATATATATATATATATATATATATATATATAAACATATATGTATATATATACATATATATATATATATATATATATATATATATATATATATATATATATATATGTATGTATATATATATAAACATATATATATATATATATATATATATATATATATATATATATATATATATATATATACATACACACATATGTATATATATATATATATATATATATATATATATATATATATATACATACATATATATGCATATATATATATATATATATATATATATATATATATAATATATATATTGTGTGTGTGACAAAAAAAACGTCATAAAAAGGCAAGGACATTTCACCTTTCTTCTCTCCTTCGATGACGCAAGAAAACGTCTGTGAACAGCTGTCTAATAATCTTGCAAGGTCACTGCTACCATCAATATCATTATCATTATTATCATTCTAATTTTCATTACCATTCAAGGAACTATGGGAAAACGTGCTATCCAAAATCCTTAGCGTTTGAACAAAAACGCTCTCAGAGGACAAGAACGAACTTGTGAACGGTAGACAGGTGGGACAGTGGGGCAGGTGGAAAGGACAAGAAAGAAAAAAAAATCTTACACATGTCCGGATGGAGGTGAAGGACAAGAAAAAGGGTAATGAAGGAACAGAAAGATTGAAGTAATAGATGATAGTAATCATGATAATCATATGCTTGTTTCTAATTATTAAATTCATTTTCACCTAAACTCATTTTGATGATTGATATTGGCTATTTTTTATTACAATGTCTCCATAAACATATCGTTATTCATTCTATATGGTGTATCTATTTATCTATCTCTATCTATCTATATATATATATATACACATATGTGTGTTTGTGTGTGTATACATATATATACGTATACGAAAACACACACATACACACATACACGTACATATAAATATATACATACATATAAATACACACACACACACACACACATATATATATATATATATAGTGTGAGAGAAAGAGAGAGAGAGAGAGAATGTTTTTTTTTATATGTGCGCCGTATATATCTGTTGTGTTACCATTTGTAGATTCGTTTGTGAATGTGAATGTTTTCCATTGTAATTTGTCTGAATGAACATTTATATGTAAGAGTGGCTGAGTGAGTATTTGCAATGTGTAAAAGTGCAACCACGTGAAACCGGGCAGGCGAAAGAGTATGTGTATGTGTAGGTATTCCTGTGTATAGATGTGTACGCTCTTGTGCTTCATGATTATACTAAAACAATTCGCAATGTGAACTAACAAATTCTTTATCCCTTCTCGAAAAAAAAAAATAGAAAACGTAAAAAACAACACACAATAAATGTTTTCTTTTCATTTACAAAGCGATGATACACAAATACTTCAAAGTTTCGATAAAATTTGCATATAAGATGTGCTTCCCGAACACTTTAACCCGCGATCAAGCAGGTTGTTCAAAGAAATTAATTCTTCTGTTAGAATTTCTCTCTGTCAATATTTCTTTGTTCACTTATAGGCTGTATCAACTCGATCACTATTGCATTTGTTGAAATCATCTTCTTATCATTTTTTTTGTGATTCAAGGGCGGTAAATGGAAGAACATCGATTTTTTTTGTTCTTATTGCAAACGTTATTAACATTATTTTCCTTTTTCATTTATACAATCATCATCATCATAAACTTCTCTCTCTCATAATTGTTGTCGGTTTGTTTTCTTATCGCAGTGGCGATAAAGATGATAAAGATGATGAAGATTTTGATAATTTTGATAATAGTGAAAATAAGGTTGATAATGAAAATGATCATAATATTTATGATCTTGATATCAGCATTAAAACATTAATTGTATTATTAACCACAATCATAATGATGATAGTGATATGGTGATCATGGTGATAACACTGATAACGGTAATAATTCTGAAAGTAACATTTTGATAACTATACTACTGATAATGATAATGGTAATGATAACGGAGGTTATGATGATAAGAAATAGTATTGATATTTTTGTAATAATAGTACTAAAGCGAATGGCGATAATGATAATGTTATTGATAATGATAATAATAAAGATCATAACATTAATGATGATAATGATAACAGTGATAATAGTAAAGATAATAATATAAATGTTAATGAATAAAAAGAACAAGAATAATGATAATAACTAGAAAAGACAACAGTAACAATGATGATGATAATGGCAATATGAGTGATGATTATAGAAATCATGATAATGGTAATAATAATAATGATAGTAAAGATGATAATTATGATAATAAAAAAATAATCATGATGTTAATGATAATAAAAGATTACAACAAGAAAAAGGAGAACAATAATATAACAATGATAATAATAACAATAACGATAAAGGTAAGAACAAGCAGCATAACAATGACAATAATAATATTAAGAATAATTGATAACGATGACACTGTACTATAGTTATTGCTATCACAATACTTATGTTAATCTTTAGAGTAAGAACAAGCAAATAGTAATGATATCAGATATAATTACCACTATCATCATTGCTCTGTTGGTATTATTAGCAATATTAACATCATTAACATGATAATTACCACTTACATTGTAGCTTTACTCTTGGGTTGGTGGTGATGAGGATGATAATTCTAAGGGTAATAGCAACAATTGTAATAATTAGTGATGGTAATGTTAATAATAATAATGATAGTAATTATAGTAATGATAATTATGATATGATAATGATAATGACGATGATGATTCTAATTATAATGATGATAATAATGCTAGTAACGATAATAGCAACGATGATGATGATGATAATGGTTATAACAATGATGATGATGAAAATGATAATGACAGCAATAATAATGATAATAATAATAGAAATGATAAAGTTAAGAAAGGTAATAACAATACTACAGATGATAATAAAGAAAGATGATGAAGGTACAGAACTATTGTAGAAATATGATGATAATGATTATGATAATGTCCAGGCTATAGTGATTCATTGCACTGCCACAAAAAAGTTGATTATGACATGATTTTTTACATAAGTCCTTTTTTCGGCGTAATAGAATAAATGGAATTATGTTGTTGTTTTTTCAATGCACAGTAGAAGAAATATATTCATCTTAATTGTGTTCTATATACACAGATAAAAAAGTTTGAACCACTAAGCTATCTAAGGGACTTTTTGACATTTTGAGACTAGTGGTTATTTACACTTCAAAAGGATGAGGTAACATAGGTTATCCTCACCCCAATCTTAGTCCCTCTTTGAGCTTACAAATCTTTTACAAAACCTTACAGCTATGTTAACATGTTGAAATATATACAGTATCACAAGCATACAAAGTTAAATGTTTACATATCAGGAGAGCTATCTAACAGTATAAACTATCACCCTCACCATGCTAAATCCTCTCCTGAGGTCACATAATTACATACTTTAATATAAGACGCACATGTGTTAACAAAACATAAGTATGTTCCTGGAGGAAAGAATTTATCAGAAAGTCAAGAAAAATATTTGTATTCAACAGGATGATGTATCATAAATTATATTTACCATCTCAATAAAATCCTAGTCGGGCTATCATAGTCTCAGCAGAAGGGAAGTCACAATCGGATATACACAATTGTCAATTATAATTATGTAATTGATGCAAAATGTTTGTACTTTTTCAAAAAAGAATTATTACCATTTCTAAACATTCATACAGCTTGCTCGGGAAGTCCAGCTCTGCAGTGAAAAGGCAGAACGCATTAACTCCAAAAATGCGATTTTTATAAATTTGGTATCTGTGGAATCGTCATTTAAAGACGAATTTTGATACAACCATCATGGTGTCTGAATGTCAATAAAGGTATGGTCATTTTTGTATATCGATAACAATGATAGGAGTAAATATACATGCAGCCAAACCTTTAACATCGATTTTCTCAAAACATGGATTTTGGAGTTAATGCGTTCTGCCTTTTTTGCTGCAGCGCTATCTCTGAGTTTCTGTAAATCTAAAGCATGGAACATTGTAAGAACACCTAACACCCAATAGCATTTATACCCTAACCTAATTCTCATATGCACAGGGTCTTTAATGCCGAATGAGAAATATGCAGAAAAAAAAATAGTCAAATAGATAGACAGGTAAGTAGATAAATAAATTTACAGGACTGGTATGTACCAGCTTCGTTCTGTGAAGTAACGGGGTGCATGAAACATTTCATGACACGTATTCTGAAATTCAGTCACTAAAATGTATAGGTTGGCAAGAAGAGTGTTGGAGCTTAAAGCTGGCAAACTAAGAAGAACAGAAATAAAATTATACATAAAACCCGTGCATCATGAAACAATCAATATAGACAAACCTAGTTGTTAAAGAAAGTCGGTTTCTGTTGCATTTTGCCACTGCAGTTGTTTCATGTTTGCTGTTGATTCAAGAATCCATTTCTCTATGGATGTCTAACTGATATAGTATTTGATACTATTCATATATTTCCAAGTATGATGAGGTGGGACATTTAATAGCAGCAGCGATATGAACTATAATTATAACAATAGTCATAATGATTTTAGTGCTAGCGATTACAGTAATGACGATAATAATGGTTGTGAGAATTTTTTTAAGTTGTACAAATCAGTAATAGTGCAAATAAATTTTATTCTTAGTAATACAAAAGTAAGAAAACTATTCACTATCTATAACTATCCGATGAAACAGTAACAATACAACAAACGTGTTATTTCCTAACACCAAAACTGATACAATTTCTTTCAAGTCAACAGAAGTATTTCTACGCAACGTTATTTCGGGGGTGAAACGAGACTTCCCGTTTTTATAGCGTCAGGTCAAAAGCATTAGCATATAGGAAGTATGTAAATGAAAACTAATAAATAACATTTTCAATTGACCCTCTGATAGCCCATGACGGTTATATGTCGCGAGATTAAAGTAGCAGACGTTAATAGCGGCCATCCAATAGTTCCGAATCTATTGGCAGTTAACAGGTAATTATCGTCCATTTTCCGAAAACTAAACGCGGTAGTAATATAATGTAAATTATCGCAGGCGATTTTATAGCTTACGGTCTAAACAAATAAAACATATCTGCCGTTGTAAACTATTTGGAATTCCCGGTTCTTCGGTCCCCTCTCCCCCTCCCCCCCCTAAAAAGAAAAACAAAAAAAGTATATTGATCTTTACCACCGGCGGGAGTCACTTTAGTCTATTTTGGTTCCTGATTATTTTATGCAATTTTCTGGCGGCTTGGCAGCGACGGTCGCATCGGTGAGTACTTAAAAAGATTTAGCATACACCGAGGCTCTGATATGTGGCTGTATTGCGCTGTATTTTTCGATTACGTGGTGAATTGACGCTAAGTTCATTCGGAAGAGAGAGATTTTGAAATAGTTGTGCCAGTCATTTCATAACGGTCGTGTAAACACTGCGGATTAGTGTTCTTTAAGGAGGTTCAATTTATGGACAGCGAGGTTTTTGAAGATAGCTTTGGTTTATTGTACTGCAGGAATCGTATATAGTAATGGGCAATAGGAAACATTATTACCATGCGAGGTTAGATGGTGTGTGTGGATGTGGGTGGATGGGTGGGTGGGTGGTAGGGGGTAGGGCAGGTGGTACACGTTTTTGTTTTTGGATTTGGAAAATGTAAACCGTAGTATGTATTTGATGAAAAAAAGAAACGGAAATGGAAAAAGGAGAGAGGGAGAGAAAGGAAAATAGAATAGGAGTAAAGATGGTGAAATTGAAAAGAGGAAGAACAAAAAATGGGAGAGGGAAGGGAAGAGGAAAAAGAAGATCGATAGAACAGAGGAAAAATAGAACAAAAGGAGGAAGAGAGAGAGTGCGCGCGCGCGTGTGTGTGTGTATACGTGCGTGCGTGCGTGTTTATGTGTGCGTGCCCAAACATGTGTTCAATTGCTTGCATAGACACAATTACAAACATGTACAAACATTAACCCGCCAACCAACCCGCCCACCAACAAGTCCTCCGACCACAACACCAAACCAGCATACCGTACAGACAGGAAAAGAAAAAAGAAAACCTAAAAAATATAACAAAACAAAATAAAAAAAGAACGAACCAAAAAGAAAAAAAGAAAAGAAAAAAGAAGTCTCAGCCGAATAACAAGCCCAAAAGCAAATAACGAAAGCATATGCGGACTCATTGCCGTCTATTGTGAGAGCTTTGGTTACATGTAATTTCGAACCTCATCAAGTCGAGGTGTTGACAAGGTTCCCCGTCAGCGGTCCACCTCGGCATAGCGTTATGCAGGTCGCCGGGGGGAGGGGGGGGGGGTGGAAGAGGAGGAGGAGGAGGAGGAGGAGGAGGAGGGGGGGGGGGAGGAGGAGGAGGAAGTGGGGGAGGGGGAGGGGAGGAAGAGGAGGTGAGGGTGATGGGGGAGGGGGAGGGGAGGAAGAGGAGGAGGAGGAGGAGGAGGAGGTGATGGTGGTGATGGGGGAGGAGGAGGAGGAGGTGGTGGTGGTGGAGGTGGTGGTGGAGGTGGTGGTGGTGGTGAGGGTGAGGGTGATGGGGGAGGGGGGGGAGGAGGAGGAGGAGGAGGTGGTGGTGGTGAGGGTGATGGGGGAGGGGTGGAAGAGGAGATGGGGGGAGGGGGAGGGGTGGA
Organism: Penaeus japonicus; assembly: GCA_017312705.2. Lineage (NCBI taxonomy): Eukaryota > Metazoa > Arthropoda > Malacostraca > Decapoda > Penaeidae > Penaeus > Penaeus japonicus. The sequence goes on from BOPN01005319.1 coordinate 57,701, forward strand.
AGAGGAAGAGGAGGCGGGGGGGATGGGTGGGTGGGGGGAAGAGGTGAGGGAGGGGAGGAGGAAGAGGAGGTGGTGGGGGAAAGGGAGGGGGGTAGAGGTTGCTGTTAAGGGGAGCTGGGTGGGAGGGGGTTATGAGGGTAAAGTGGGCGGAGTTTGATTTCTTTGGGGGTGTTTTCGGATTTTTCTTGGTAATTTTTTTGTTATTCTTTCGATTGTTAATAGGTCGTTATTTTTAAACCTGTTTTTGAGGGTTAATTATTATCATCCTAGTAATGTGTGACTTAGGTACTGATGCAGAAAAAAGGTATATGCGTACGTGTGTATGCATGTGTCTATATGTAGATGTGCAGATATGTGTGTGTATGTGTATATGTGTGTATATATATATGTATATATATATATATATATATATATATATATATATATATATATATATATATATATATATTCTGAGATAGACAGACACACATTTATATATTCATATACATATATATATAATATATATATATGGATATGTATATATATGTATATATAGATATATACATATACATATTTATATGTACACACACACACACACACACATATATACACACACACACACACACACACACACACATATACACACACATATATATATATATATATATTACACATAGGCGAATACACATAGCCACTGGTATAAACAGTGCAGCATATCCCCTCTCCGTCCAGCTCCTGCCAGAGAGAGCACTAGTTTGCCGGAGTTAATGACTTTCCACAACAGGATGCTGGTGTGTTTCCTGAATTAATATTTGTTCCATTAACTGCGGGCGCACGCGTCGACACCCTGGGCTTACGTGGGTGGGCTAAAACACGCTATATGCCGCACGCTGTCACACTGGCTAGCCCTCGCCCACCCGAGTAATGCTGCCATGCTGCTGTGCCCATGCTCTTGGCTGAGGGCTGGCTGGCTGGCATCTCTCAGCTCTCGTCTGCGATGCCTGGGCCTCGCTCTGCTTGGGGATTTTCTTCTTTCTGAGAATGGACACTGGATGAATTCCCTGTCGAAATCTGGGTGAAATCTGGGTGCTCATTTGTGTGTGTGTGTGGCTTCTTTTCTCACTCTGTTGTGCTCTCTCTCTTGTCTCCGCTGTCTACTTGTGTATCTATCGCCTCATCTCCAGTTTATTGTAAACATTATTTCCGTTTCGTTCTCTTTCTTTCTCTTCTTTTTTTTAAACTGGTTATCTCTCTCATTTTTGTTTGTCTCTCTCTCTCTTTCTCTCCCTCTTCCTCAGTCCTCTCTCTTTCTCTCTCTTTCTTTCTTTCTTTCTCTCTCTCTCTCTCTCTCTCTCTCTCTCTCTCTCTCTCTCTCTCTCTCTCTCTCTCTCTCTCTCTCTCTCTCTCTCTCTCTCTCTCTCTCTCTTCTTCACTCCCTATTCCTCTCCCACCCATCCCTCCCCTCCTCGCCCTCCCTTCGCCACACTTCCCTCCCCATCTACTTGTTTTGAGTGCATTTGTACACTCGCGTCCGTGTGTTCCTCACGCATCCAGGTAGTGTCTGTCGCCATTAACGAATTGCAGACTGAACCCCGGTTATTATTAAGTCGTCCTGCGCTTCGCCGCTCGAGAGGAGCCAAGACTCGCCATCGGATCCTGGGAACTCTCGGGTTCAGAAACAGCACTTGCAACAACGAGCAATTATTAATGCTGCGTGAAATATTGCATTGCTCTCTGCTGCCGTTACTGACAACGAGGTGATTAGCAGATAACTATCATCAAGCGGAGGCGACTGGTAATAAACAGCAATCATTAGTCTTCTATTGTAATTTAATTCTCTTAATGATGCTTTACGATCACATGTAATTACATTAGCGAATAGTTGCATATAATATAAACTAGAGATAATCACAGATCGGTTTGGGATTCAGAGTTGTTTCTTATGCCGTACCGAAAGGAGTGAGAGTAATTTCAAACTATTTTCTAATTTTGTTTCATTATCATCTCTCTCTCTCTCTTTTTGTTTCTTTTTTCTAAGTTCTGTTCTTGCACCTCTTTAATTGGTTCAAAACAAATGGAAAATCCTCCCTCCCAGAATAGCTTCACGGGAGATTTTGTCTCATTTTGATATAAAGTTCATTTGCAGACCTTTGAATGCAAGGGCGAGGTGGCGAGGGTACGCTCAACGGTCGGTCCTGTCGGCGTGTAATAATTATCTCTGTACTTTAAGGACTTTCGAGACGGTGCCATCCATTAGGAGGACTGCGGGAGATTAGAAATAAAGGGACGTGGAGAGAGCGTAGATGTGGAGAGAACAGTGTATTAGGAAGGACGGGAGGCGCGCGGAGAGGGTGGGTGAGGAGATCAAACAACAGATGTGGAAGGAACAGTGGATGAGAAAATGGAAAATGAGGAAGATAGACATGTGGAACGGTAGATCAAAAGGATAAGGGACTTAAGGAAAACAGATGTGGTTTCATCGGTGGATCAGAAAGGTACTCTCAGAGTAGGTGCGGAGAGAGTAGGGATGGAGGTCAGAACTAAACGTGGGTGTAACACTTCATTAAAAATAAAGGCATGTGTGGAGGTTAGATATGGTCTAAGGATAGGGAGGATAGACATGGTACAGCAATGAAAACGTAGAGATTGTGTAGGTGTGGACGAAACAGTGAACAGGAAGGAGTGAGAAGAGAAAGAGAAGATAATATAAATGAAATAATGTACTAGAAATAGAGAGTGGGAGAGTGTAAGTGTAGATGACACAGTTTAGAGAGAAGAGATGGAGAAAATATGCATAAATGAAATGATATACTAGAAACCGATGGCGGAGAGTGTATATGTTTACGAAACAGTGAACAAGGAGAGAGAAGAGATAGAAAAAATATACATAGATATAATAATGGGCCAGAAATAGACGACTGAGAGTATATGTGTAGAGGAAACAGTGGATAACGGAGTAAAGAGATGGAAATGAGTAGAACAATGGGTCAGAAATAGATATAGTGGTTGAAACATAGGTTCAGAAATTAACGCCAAGGAGACTATCATTAATAGTTCATATGCTATTACATCATCTCCATCGTGGCGAGCCCTCAGCTTCTAGCCTTCAAAGTTTTTTTTACTATATTTCTTTACAAAACTTTCCAAATCTTTATCTGTGGTGCTCTAACCCAGTCATCAAAGGATTACGTCACGTCATTATCGTTTTTTTTTGTTTTTTTTTTCTTCCTCAAAGATTCTACTTTTTGGTTGTTGTTTTTTCTGTTTTCTCTCTGATACTTCCTCAGGGTCCATGTTAAGGTTTCAAGAGAGTGTAAGACTGTGCTTTACTTCTCGACCATGACATCTCTTTTTGGAACTGCCTTCGCTCGCTCTGTCATCATTATCTCCCTCATCCGTCACTATAGATGTCACTCTCACTCACCATACCCACTCCAACTGCAAATTGTTCCGTATATCATCACCATAACTTACTTTCATCCATTTCTTTTTTTGACCAAATCTCCATCACCATACCCTACCCCTTTTCCATCACTGTAGCTCTTTTCATCTTTATCACCATGACCTTCGTCTCTCCTTCTCTGTGACTACTATCACTACCATCGTCACCATAGCATCGTCTCTTCCATTACTATCTCAAACACCATAACATCCATACTCCTCACCATAACCACTCAACCTTTATCTCCATCACCGTAACATCCTGCGACTCATCCCTACAACCTTATCCTTATCCATCACCATATCTCCTTCCAGCCGAGGCTGTGACCATATCCACAACCATGTATCCTCCGTCCCTTCGTCATTATCACCATAACTTCCTTTCCTCCACCACTATCTCCATCACCATTCCCATCCTCCTTCCCACCATCAGTATCTCCATCGCCATTCCCATCCTCCTTCTTCCCTCCTTCACGCTACCCACCACAAGGCTCGCGGCAGAGGTCACTTGCACGGTAGAAAGGTCAAGAGAAGCCGAGAGACTAAGGGGTCAGGGAGGTCAAGATCCTCGCCATGGTTGTTAAGTATATTTTTTTCTAGTTTTTTTTTATTTTGTTTTATTTTTCTATTTATCTATCTATCTATTCATCTATTTATTTCCTTTTTGCGTCCTCAAATTCTTTTAGTATTTTGTTTTGTCACTGATATTTTGAATATACTTATAGTTGTTCCTTTATTTCAGGTATTATTCTTCGTTTCTTAAGCCCTGTCGTTCCAGTAAAACCACGTTATTTATCATCAGGATTAGAACACTTGCTGTATTGATATAATTCATATAACATCACATTCAACATATTCTTATCTCTCTAATCGTTTGCTATACTTAAAAAAAATATTCGTATTTGTATAATTCTTTACAAAACTTATTCAACCAAACAAGCATCTTTAATCTTATTCAACCCAAACAACTTAATTTACAGTTTTACTTTAGTTAACTAACTACTCTTTAAATCCTTCTTACTTTGAATTAATTTTTTTTTGAATAAAGACGTTTTCATCTGGATCTTGCGTGGCTTTTCTTGGTCAAATTGCAACACTCAACCAAGGCATACAACGTTGCATTGTACACACAACGGATTTGACTCAGTCACGCTTATCTTATTAAACCGTGAAACTCTTATTTAAACGCGCAAAGCGTATTTAACCGCATCATTACGTTATCACTTTTAGGAACTAGCCTCGGCTTAACTCTGCTTTACTAAATGTTTGAGTATCGTTGCCTTGAATGTAAGAGAGAAAGAGAGAGATAGAGAGATAGATTAACAGATTAAGAAAGAGAGAGAGAGAGAGAGAGAGAGAGAATTTATATATATATATATATATATATATATATATATATATATATATATATATGAATGAAAGAGGAAAAAATACATGCATCATCAAGAAAAGGAAAGATAAATAAAAGCTTAAACATAATCCTTTTATACGCCATTAGTAATCAATTAAGATTTTTTTTTCTCACAATCGTATGCATAAATCTTATTCACCTGCTTCGTTATCTTCTCATTCATCTTAATGCTGTGTTCACATAATCAACCCATGAGTCCTATCCTAAAGCCAGAGGAATCTTAGCTACGTCTCAAGGGAATTTAATCCTATAAATGGCATGCAAATGGCACTTATAGACTTATAAACGACCATCTCATCACACAAGAAAATCCGGTACATGGACTTCTCGTTTGTTCTTTCTTGATTATGTCTTTGTTATGCATAACCTACAAGGAGAGACAACAATGAATCTGTATTTGCATTTATATGAAGAGGCTAAATAAAGTGCCTACGTCCTATAAACAACTTCAAAAACTCCAAGATATACGACCAGCCTCGACTACGCTGGGACGAGTTTCTGAGATCCGACCACAAGGGGTCCGCTCGAATTCAAATCAATAGCCTGGCAATGTTGCATAATAACCTCCTGCATGTTTCATTCATCGTGTGCAATATTCGCACTCATAGTACTCACGCCTGTGATCTCTGAGCTACCGGTGTTCCTTGGCCAATAAACGGATGCGTCAAGCTGACCCGCCACGGTAAGTCGTGGAGTTATCACTGATGACCTTTGCTTTATACTAGATGCGTTCTTGGGTTTGCTTGCTCGTTTGTTTTGTTTGTTTGGTTAAGTATGTTTATGCATACACCGTACAGAGACACGAATACGCATACACACACACACACACACACATACACACACACACACACATATCTATATACACACGAATCATGTACACGCCTATATAGATAGGTCGACGAAAATCCTACAAAAAAATCCTCCAAGCAAATCACTAACCCCATCATGCAAAAGCATTTAGAAGCGCTCATCTCAAGCCCCGTTCCTGAATGAGCGTCGACACCTGCATTCCAATCGTTACACAGGAGATGAACCTTCTCGAAGATTCGTCTCCTCCCTCGTGCTGCCTCTCTCAGACACATTCCGGGAGTCTTCGAGTCGCCTCTTCGACCTCTCACCGCGCCTCCTTTGTTGTGGCTGCGAAGAAGCGTCTCCGAAACGCTCTCAGCGCAGGGACTGAAAGGGAGATGAGGGGGTCATGTTCACACGTGGTAGATTCTTCTTCGTTGGGTTTGATTGATGGAGGGAGGAACGATAAGGATACGTAATAAAGATGCATGTTGAAGTAAAAGGCTTATAGATCTTAGTAATGGGTAAAAAGGTGGAAATACCCTTTTGGTTAGAATTATTTACTATCAGTAAATATATTCTGGATCTGAAGCTGTGGCAACGTCTTGGAGTTTCTGTTCATCTTGATATAAATATTCTTGAGTCTTTTATCCCTCAACCTCCTCCCTCCCCCTCTCTCTCTATCTCTCTCCTTTGCTCTCTCTCTCAGACACACACACACACACAATCACACTCACCGTCATTCGTCTCCCTGTCTCTCTCTCTCAACTCTTTATTTCCATTTCGCTAGTTTCCCTTTCGTTTTCAGGACCTGTATCTCTTCTCCATTATCTCTCATCTCTTTTTTTCTCATTCCTCCCCATCCCACCCGCCCGTCCTTACGTCCTCCCTATCCCCCTCACCCATCCTTATTCCCCCCTCCCCATCTCCCCCCCTACCCGACCCTACCTCCTCCCCCCTACCCATCCCTATCTCCCCCCCCCCCCTACCCATCCCTATCTCGACGCCTCCGTCCCTCGCCCTCGCAGCACCTCCCAGGCAGGAACCGGAGCAACGGGTCGGAGTTACACACGTTATCACGTGTTCTGATCTGGACCCGTGGCATCCCCCTTCCTCGGCCCGCTCGCTCGACGCCGTCCCGCACAGCCGCCTGTCATCGCCTGGACGGACACGGCGCGGTGATCCTTGTGGTGCGGGAAGGAGCTGCCCTGGGGGTGACGCGGGGGGAAAGCAGGGAGGGCAGGAAAAAAGGAAGAGAGAGAGAGAGAGAGAAGGCGAGAAATATCGCCGTATAGCCATAAATTTCATATTTTTTTCTGTACGCTAAGAACTTAGGTAGGGGGGGGGGGGAGAAAGGGGGGGGGGGGTCTGAGGAACGGCAGCGAGGGAGGGGAGGAGTTTCACGGGGTTTCCGAGGGTGCTTTGGTGCGCGGCCCCTCGTCAAGTGGTCAGTATAATCAATAAAAGAAGTGGCTGCAATATCCAGTATCTGATAATACCTTCAGTAAGCCACGCGAGAGATTGCCACCCGACCCACAACCCTTTGCTCAGTCCCACTTGTCTTCAGCGCCGCCCTTCGCCGCGCCGGACTTCTGCCGCGGCCGCAGTAGAGCCAAAGTGCCGTGGCGCGCGGCCGAAGCGGCCCATTTGCATATGAAAAGTGCTAGCACATCTCCCTACAACTGATGGAGTGTTAGCTTGAGGTCAGGTATTTATGAGCGTAAATTACACCTCCATTATATACCCTCACGCTACATTTACCAAACACTGCGCCATTTTTCACATCTTTTCGCCGGCATGTGTTTAGCTATGGTGTGTGTTTTCCCCCCTCCTTGCGAGACGCAATTGATTGTGTGGATGGATATGGGGCGCGAGGAGAGGAGCAGAGGAAGAGAGAACGATAGAGAGACTTTTCTCCTCACGTCTGTCTCTCCGTAGGACTTTGAGGGTCGAGGAGGGAAGGAAGCCAAGCCAAGCCTTAGGATAATGCCACATCCTGGTAAGTAGTTAAGGCTGCCTCCTTCCCCTCCATCTACTCCCTCCCCTCCCTCCTTACTCCTCTCCTTCTCCCTCTCCCTCCTTCCTTGCCTCCGCCTTCTCCCTCCCTCCCTGCCCCCTCCTTCTCCCAGCCCCCCACCCACCCTCTTCCTCCCCGGGACAAATCCACTCGACGCCCCGGCGTGTGAGGGCGGTATACCGTCAACACCGCCCTGGCCAAAGGCTCCTTCTGCTGGCCACAAGTGGAGGTACAGAAGCTCAGCAAAAAGACGAGGAACGCCGGCAAAAAGCGCCAGAAAAAAGGAAAAAACACCCGAGGAGCGTTCCCTTTGCGGCGACGGCGGCGCGGGCACTGCGGGGCGCATGTAGAAGGAGCTCATCACGGACGCTAAACACTTAGATGTAAATGCGAACATTTGTGCAACGCCGGACCGCTCAGCGCCGGCGACGAAGTACTAAGTAACAGAACCACAACGAGGGTCGAGCGATAATGGTTCACTTGCGCTGGCCGATATTTTCTTCAACCGCTGCTCAATCACGCCCGGCCGACCCACAGACCTCGATTCCCCAGGCTCTCAGGCAACGCCAGGGAGCGATCGGGTGCATTTGGGGCCTTTTTTGTATTCCCATTTACGTTGGTTTTAGAGGCTTACAGAAGAACACGAGGAGGATGACTCACTGCGTTCCTCGGGCAGTGTTGGTACACCTCGGGAGAGAACAGCTTGCGTGGTGTGAAGAGACGGAGATGGAGGGATGGAGAAAAGGATAGGAGAGGGAGAGAAGAGGGAGATAAAAGGGGGGAGGGAGAGGTGAAGGGAAGAAAGAAGGTAAGACAGGAGGCAAGTTAGGGTAATAAGGAGAAATATAAGCAAGAAAGGTTTAGAAGGGAGGAAAGACGGGAACCGAAGGGTAGAGAAGACGGAGAAGAAGAGAGGGAAGGGGAGAACCGAAGGGAAGAAAGGAGGAGAAATAGAAGGAAGAGGTAAGCCGAAGGGAGGAAAGGAGAGAGAGGAAGTGAGGGAAGACGAGGTCCCTCAAAGACAGA
>BOPN01005319.1:78863-91363 GCA_017312705.2 Penaeus japonicus
TAATCACCCGTTCACCTTTATGACAGAAGCGGGGCGAGGAAAGTGGCATTCCCGCGCGGCCGTTGGGTCGAAGCGCCGGGCGTCGGCCGGGCGAAGGCGCCTCGGTCGGCGGCTCGTCGGCGGCCGCTGCTGCCCCCCGGCGCGCTTGCTTTACGCCCTCGCGCCCTTCGCCTGCAACGCCGCAGCCACGCCTGTAATTACGGGTCATTCGGCCAGCTGGGAACATGGCAAAACGACCTCTCTCGCCCCGGCCGATTGGGGCCGCTCTCGCGTGACGCGGCCACATTAGGCGCGGTCAAATAACGAGCGGCGATTTAATTACAGTCCAGCTTTGTTAGGCTAAGAAATGATAGTTTTGTTAGGGAAATGGGCCTTTTGTCACTGTGTTCCGTGGCGGTGTTGGAACGACAGCTCCTTCTTCTCGCGTCCAGACCACGGTGTCACCCCCTCCCTCCCTCCCTCCCTCCTCCCCCTTCCACTGCCCGTCTCCCTCCCTCCCCCTCCCCCCGGCTACTGGACCCCGCGGGCGCCCGCTTGTGGTGGGCGGGAGGTGTCAGGACCATTGCCACGACGACGGCGAACCTCCTTGCTCGAGGTGTGTTCGCGCCGATTGCGTGTATTTGCATGCGTGCCTGTGTTCGTGCGTGCGTGTGTGCGTTGCCATTGTCCGTGCTGGTGCGTGCTGAATGGCTGCTGGCTTTGGCGTAAGCGTGTGAGGCCGTGTGTAAACGTGTGCGTGCACGTGTAGGCGCTCGTATGCATCAAGGCGCCCCTGGAGCTACGGTTCCTCGCTGGGCCGGAGCTCTGGAGATGATGAAGACAGTGCCTGCGCCGCGGATGGAGTGAGCGGCGGCCGAGCGAATGGTAATGGTCACGTGACGCGCCGCCATTACCCCAGACAAGTACAGTTACTCTTGTACATTTAAAGAAAGCGGTCAGTTGGGTAATGTCTCGGAAACGCCTTGTTAAGTTCGCCTCGTTCCTCTTGGCACCATCACGAGGCTCCAAATGCAGCCATGATGCGGTCGCAGGGCCATTTCCGGCGGCCATAGAGCCGTGTTGAAGAAATGCAGAGGGAGAGGAACATCTTGCAATGATCAGGCTCGTCGGTGCTGTTGCAACAAGCCATGTGATTAAGACCGAGTGGATTGCTTTTGCTTTTTCACTTTCGAGACCGAAGAGGGGAAATGAGGCCTCGGAAGAAGCAGCACTTGTTACGTCTAAGTAACTCGGGTAATAAGGAGACATCTGTCTGCATATTCCATGCGAAAAAGTGTTACTTGTACTTTTGTGTAAACACGCACGCACGCTCACGGCAAGAAAAACACGGACTTTCAGATAGAGAAACAGATCAGTAAAGTGACATAAAGTCTGTCTATTAATTCACCTATTTCTGTTTATTTACCAGTCATCCCCCCCCTCCTCTCTCTCTCACTCGCTTCGTCTCTTTCTCTCAAAATTTATCCCACTCATGAATTATTATGAATTACTCACATTCACCCCATTAGTCCCTTTCCCCAACCCTCATCACCCTTCCCCTTCCCTCTCAGGTTTCCTTACTCCCTTATTCTTAGACATTCATTTTACCCCTCTTACCCCTTTCCTCTCTCCTCTCATCCCCCTTCTCTCCCCCTCACAACCTCCCTGGCCCCTTCTCCTCCCGTCTCAGCCCCGTCTCACCCCCTCTCATCCTCCCTCACCCCCCTATCCCGCCCCCTCCCCGTCCGCCTCCACCCCAAGGCCAGCGGATTCTTCAACGTCACTCACTCTAACTGTGGGAGCGAGACGACAGCGGCTGATGTTGTATGGATCTGGTGTCCCTCGCGGACCCGGACGCCTGATGAATGCAAAACAGATTTCCTTGGGCGCGAGGCGGCGGAGACGTCCTGATTGTCTTAAGCTGGACGATTGGCAGGCCAAAGGACGGGAAATCTCCTGCTAAGGGCTCCCTGTGCCGGGGAATCTTTCTTCCCCTGCGCAGTCTTTCTTCTTCTTCTTTCTTCTTCTTCAACACCTTATATTTCTTTTGTTTTCTTTTTCTATTTTTTTTCATCTTTATTTTTTTCTTGTTTTCACCTTTTGTTTTCTTCTTCTTCGTCTTCTTCTTGTACTTTTTTTTTTATCCTTTTCTGCTCCTTCTTCCTCATTTTCTTCTTCTTTTCCTTCTTCTTATAATGCTCGACAGCCATTTTTTAGACATGTGATATTTGGTTTTATTTTATATATATATATAATATATATATATATATATATATATATATATATATATATATATACATATATATATATATATATATATATATATATATATATATATACATATATACATATTTATATATATACATATATATACATACATATATATATATATATATATATATATATATATATATATATATATATATATATATATATATATATATATGTATATATATATATATATAAATATATATAAATATATATATATATATATATATATATATATATATATATATATATATATACATATATATGTACACACACACACACACACACATGCACGTCTCTAGTGTAGTTATCTGTCTCCCACTAATTAACATCAGTTAACCCTCCATTAACACTATCTTGTCCCCTGCGCACACACGTTCCTTGGACATTCACTCGCGTGTCCTGTAAATCAGCGAAACTTGGACCACATAAATCAGTCTATTTCTCTTCTTATTAAACCCTTCTCTTCTTATATATTTCTTTGTTTTTTATGTTTGTTTATTTGTTATTTCTCTCTCTCTCTCTCTCTCTCTCTCTCTCTCTCTCTCTCTCTCTCTTTCTCTCCTTTTCTTTCTCTCTCTTTCTCTTTCTCTCTCTCTCTTCCTCTCCTTTTCTTTTTCTCTCTTTCTCCCCCCACCTCTCTCTCTTTCTCTCTCTCTCTTCCTTTTGCTCCCTCTCTCCCTTTCTCTCTCTCTTTTCCTTTCTCTCTCTCTCCCTCTCCCTCATTATTCTTTGCCTCTTCCACAACTTCCATCCTTCTATCCTACGTCTCCTTCTCTATCTTCACACCTACCCTTCGACCAACCCTCCTTACGAATTCCTCAACCCCTCCCCTTCCTCTTCTCCTGTCCCTTTCCCCCTCTCTCCTCCTTTTATCCCTTCCCCTCCCCTTCCTCTTACCTACTCTCCTCCTCCCCATTTCTCTCTCTTACCCTCCTCCTCCCCTTTTCTCTCGTTTCCCCCTTCCCCCTTATCTTCCCATTTCTCTCCCGCCCCTCCTTTTCCCTCCGGTCCTCCTCCTCCTCCTCCTCCTCCTCCTCCTCTTTCTCCTCCTCCTCCTCCTCCACCTCCCTCCCCCCCTTCTTCCCATCCATTAGAAGCCCAGGAGTCAGTTCTGCCACTCCAGTTATGAAAGGTGAGGGAGGCTGAATAAAACATCTGAGACACTCTCTGAACAGCGCCAGGAGCGAGTGCAAGCGATCCATGAGTAATGGGCCACGGAAGGACCTTCACCAGCTGTCTTCGGTTTTGTTTTTCTTTTTTTTCTTTCTTTTTTTGAGCTCTTCGTTTCTTGATGGCAGGTTAGCTTGCTTCTCTTCTCCCCCTTATCTCTGTTTGTTTATCTGTATATATCTTTCCCTCTCTGTCTGTATGTATGTCTGTTTGTTTTTCTCTTTTTGTCTGTCTGTCTGTCTCTCTCTCTCTGATTGTCTGCCTCTCTCTCTCTCTCTCTTTCACTTTCGCCTCCTCTCTCTCCCTCTCTTTCTCTCGCTATCTACCTATCTCTATCTATCTCTCCTTCGCCCTCTCCCTCACCTTCTTCCTCCCTCTCTCTCTCCCTCACCCCCTTTCTCTCTCTCCCTCTGTCTCACTCCCCCCCCTCTGTCTCTCACTTACTCACTCTCTCTCTCTCCCTGTTTCCTCCATCATCTCCTTCTTGATTATGCAGTTATGCCAACGAATGCAAAGTGCTTCTACAGATGTCCAACTCAGGTCTTCGGAGAGCGCCTGGGACAAGCAATGGTCTTTATTTTTACTTTCGTTATTATTTTTTTTTATCATTTTTATCATTTCTGTTATCGTTATGTTTATCTTAATTGTTGTTGTTATTATTGTTATCATCATCATCTTCAGGATCATCATCATTATCACTTTAATTATATATCATTATCATTATTGTAATCATTATTATTATCACTATATTTTCATTATCATTACTATCATAATCATTATCGTTATTGTTATCATTATCATTACTATTATTATTATCATTATCATTATTATAATAATTTTCATCGTTATTTTAATATCATTATCGGTATCATCATTATCATTACTATCATTATTATTGTTCTAATAATTATTGTTATCATTATCCTTCTTGCTGTTGTTGTTAATATCATTATCATCATTAGTATTATCATAGCGAATATGACAATGATGATGATAAGGATAATAATGAGGAGGATGGTATGATTATGCATTGTCATTGTTATTGTTGTTAATAGTAGTAGTAGTAACAACCATTAATGATTTTGCTATCATTGTTGATTCTATAATCATGATTATGATGGATAATGGTTATAGTAAGAATATGATGATAATGATGATAACTGTTATTATAATTATCCTCATTTCCGTTATCATTTCTATAATTATTATTATTAATATCATTGTTATTACTATTATTATCATCGTTAATATTACTGTCATTGTTATCATTATCATTATTACTGTTATCATTATCATTATTATCATTATTATCATCGTCATCATTATTATTACAATTTTTGTTATTATTATCATGATCATTATTGTCATCACTACTTTTATTTTCATTATTATTGTCATTATTGATATCATCATTAGCATTGCTATTATTATGATTATTACAATTATTAATGTCAATATGATCTTCAATACTCATATCATCATCATCACTACTACTACTATGAGTGATGTTGATGGTGATATCGATGATGATGGTGATGATACTGATAGTGATTATTATAATGGAGATGAAAATAATAGTAATAATGATATCGTAAGAGATGTTAATCATAATAATGATGATAACAATAATAATGATGATTGCAATAGTAATGATAATAATTGTAATAATAACAATAATACTGATAATATTAGTAATAGTAATGATAATAATGATAATAGAAATCATAATGATAACAATGATAATGATTAAATAATCATGATGATAGCAGTAATAAAGGTAATGATATAGTAATAATCATAATAATAATACTATAAATTATTACATTAATGATAATGATAAGAATAATAAAGATAATCATGATAGTAATGATATGAATGATATTTTTTTATGATAATGATGATAATGACAATTATCATAATATAATGATGATAATAACAATGATGATAATAATGATAAAGATGATAGTAGTAGTAAAGATAATCATTATCATTATACCTACGATAATGATAACAAAGACGGTAATAACAATGAGATGATAATTCTAATATTCATAGTAATGATGCCAGCAATAGTAATGATGCCAATAATGAAAATTATAACGAGAATGATAATAATCATAACAATAGTAATGAGGATAATAATGTTAATGATAACAAAAACAAGGTAGTAAGGACAAAAATGATAATAACAATGATAATAATAACGATAATAGTATAATTATAATGATATAATAGTAATGACATTCAGGATAATGGCAATAACATTGGTGGTGATAATGAGGACAGTAATGACAATGATAACAATCATGAAGAAAATCACAATCATCATTATCATTCTATTATTTTCATTATCATTGTTAATTTCCTGCCTCAATCCAGTTGCGATCTTTGAGACATAAATGACCACTAGCAGGACTGTCGGCCACTGTACCGGCCTTCTCAATTACTTAAGTTAAGGGTACAATTTGGTTTGTATGTGTGCACGAATTACTGACTATACACGCACAGTATATGTAACATCTCTCTCTCTGTCTCTCTGTCTGTCTGTCTCTCTGTTTCTCTCTCTCTCACTCCCTCTGTCTCTCTCTTTATCACTCTCTCTCTCTCTCTCGTTTTGTCTCTCTGTCTGTCTGTCTCTCTCTCTTACTCTCTCCCTCTCTCTCTCCCTCTCTCTCTCTCTCTCTCTCTCTCTCCCTCCCTCTCTCTCTCTCTCTCACTCTTCCTCTCTGCTCTCTCTCTCGCTCTCTCTCTCTCTCTCTCTCACACACTCTCTCTCTCTCACACACTCTCTCTTTGTCTCTCTCTCTCTCTCTCACTCCCTCTCTCTCTCTCTCTCACTCCCTCTCTCTCTCTCTCTCTCTCTGTCTGTCTGTCTGTCTCTCTCTCACTCTCTTTCTCTCTATCTCACTCCCTCTCTCTCTCTCTCTCTCTCTCTCTCTCTCTCTCTCTCTCCCTCTTTCTCTCGATACTTCACTCAACCCAAATCGAGACGTCACCTTGTCTCCTCGTGGACGTGCGATACATCCGAGTCATCGTTGGAAGTCAACCCGTACAGCGGCAGCCGTGAGCGCATACCATGAGGGGATATATGTAAGTCGCGACGTTATCATCGTCATTGGCTTCAAAATCCCACCCAAACCTGTCCTGGGTCTCCGCTTTATGACGCTGCCTCTATTTCTTATGTGAAGGGGATTGAGAGATGCGGCTCAAGGACTGGGGAGTGACTCCTTGGTGCTTCTGTGAGCTGGTCGGCGCGGATTTGTTTTTGTGGTGGGGTGGGGGGGGTAGAAGGGGGTGTCTTTCTCTACCGCATACGTATGGGATATATACACACACATGCGTAAATACACATACATGCGTAAATACACATACATGCACATACACATACACACACACACATACATACACACACATACATATGCACACACCCTAGTTCCTCTCTCTCTTCTCTCTCTCTCTCTCACACACACACACATACATATGCACACACCGTACTTCCTCTCTCTCTCTCTCTCTCTCTTATTCTCTCTCTCTCTCTCTCTCTCTCTCTCTCTCTCTCTCTCTCTCTCACACACACAAAGAGACACGCAAACCCCAAATTACATTACCATTATCATAATATCCAGAAAAGGATGAATATATATTAATGTTGATATGATTGTAAACTTTAGCAACAAAAGTGAAATAAAGAACAATCGAAATGGTAAAAATACCAAGCTAATGTTGCAATCATAATCAAGACATCAGTTTGACAAATGCAATGGAGTGTATGACTGTTACGTCATATATCTGCGCTCAGAAGGATATGAAAAAAAAAAAAAAAATCAAAGCGATAAAAGGATTATAGCGATAGCCAGACTAACAATGATAGGAATTATAATTGTAATTTTGATGATATTAATGATGACAACAACAAAGATATGAGTAATGATGACTATAGTGATGGTAATAATAATCGTAATAATGATGACCATAACGATAATAATGATAATCATAATCATAATGATAATTATCATTATGATAATAGTATTATGGTAATATCACTAATATGATTATGATTAAGAGAAACTCAATGATAGTAATAATCATTATAGTAATGACAGACGTCACCACCATAATCATAATAATAGCAATGATAAAAAGGATGATGAAAAATAATGGCAGTGATGATAATAATATTAATTATCATGGTAACGATAACGCTGATAACGATAGATATTATATCGATGACAGAAAAAAGTTTTGTGGTAATAATGATAATGATAGTAACTTTGATAACAGCAATAGTAATGATAACAGTAACAATAACAATGATACTGATATTGATAATAATTACAATGAAAAAATATAACTACACTATTGCCATCACTAATGTTATCACTACTGGAATCGCTCATTATCATTATCTTTACTACGATAATACAGGAAATTACATTAGCAATGGTTATCGATGTAATAGTATTAGTAATGCTACAAATGAAAATAATAATAAAAATGAAATGGTGATAAAAGGGAGGATAATGTTAATGATAAAAGTCGGACTAGCTGTGATTGTAGTAATGAGGATAGTAACGGTGATGATAATTGTTATAATAGAAAATAAATTATCATCACCGCAGCGACTTTCGTTAAGATATTGAGTCCATCCATATATCTTCGATCTTATTATCCAGTTAAAGAACATCATATCAGAGCTCGAATTTCAACTAATAATAGCTAATAATTTCAACTAATAATAATTTCAACTAATAGCTAATTGCATGTAGTCTCTCTTGCACATCCTTAGCAGTAATCATACAACGTACTAGATATAACTAGTTCTCACCAACATTGGAAAGAGTCAGTCGGGACTAATCAGCTATGTTGGCTATGGTTCTCGAGGCTGGTTTCCTCGTTATCACCTCGATGCCAGTATCAAACCACGCCCATTTAAGCCCTTATCTATCGTGATTCGACCTCCGCCGTATCATTATTGCCAAAATATTTATCCTCGTATCGGGATTAGTAAGTCCTCACCTTTCCTACTCAATCCCCCTCATCACAACGGCCTCGCTATTATCACCACACTAAGAATCGTCTCTTTCTCCCTCTCTCTCTCTCTCACCATACGACCTTAATAAAACAACACCATACAGCCCATCACACCCATCACTACCCAAAGACCATCACTAAGCCAGACTCTAACTACCAGGCGTCCAGAGTCCCCAGTAGGAGCAGCTCTCCCTCTTGAAAAGACACAGTAACATGTGCTGTGTATGTTTACATATTTTCTTTTTGAGTGCAGGAGAGCCCGTTTTCAAAGGGCTCACTGGAAGCCGTGATAAAATCGACTAGAAATTAGTTTGTCGCAACGAGAATATTTCTTTGTTCATTTCGAGCTTATGTTCTTGTTTCCACGCAATTGCAAATGATGTCGCTGATATTCATATATACCGGAAACGCCTTTGATGATTTGTGTTTGCATTTGATGAGTAGCCATCCGTCCGATGTAATTAATGTATGAGAAGTGCAATTTGGAGGCGGGTATTTAATTGAAAAGAAGAAAAAAGAATATGCAAATATAAATAAGCCTCGATAACAACATGCACATTGAGGTTATACTTGATGTAAATAAAGGCAAAAAAATAATAGTTTTAGCTTGGAATGACAGCGCTCCACGTCGTTCCCTGAACAGCCTACACGGATGCCTTTTTATCAGAAAAGCAAAAGCAGGACAAAAAAATAACAATAAAAAAAAACATTAGCATCCCCTGCCCCCCTCCCTCCTCCCCCGACCTCCCCTTGGGTCCATGGGCAGTTTAAAGAAATGCAGCGCTTCGGCGAAATATTATGCAGGTATCCTTTGCAAGGCTACAGAGAGTGCGAGGTGCCCGGGCCAGCCAATGGCGTGGCGCCGTCATGAATAATAGCAGTTGAAGTGTCACATGCCACCAGTCTCACGCGCCGATTGGCCCGCGCTGCTCCTGGCTCCGCCCAGGTGCGAGATAATGACAACGTGCTCAACGTCCTATATCATTTTCTTGTTATAGAGCTGCTAACAGCGGGTCCGGGGGAGAGAGAGAGGAGAGGAGAGGCCGAGAGACGCAGAAGGAGAGAGAGGGAGAGGAAGGGGAGGTGTGAGGACGCTGAGGGTGGCGCTGGCCTTCCCCTCGTCTCGTCTCTCTGCAACAGATAGGCAGGCGTTCGTTGCAACAGAGATGTCATCTGTTTCACATGCAGCCGCGCCATGGACTCCTGGTTCATGGGGGTTCCTGTGCTTCAGGATGAGTAAATCCTTCGTGTGAATGAATTTTTTTCTTACCTTGAGACGGTTATATTTCTTCGCTCCCGCCTGTGATCTTCTAGTACTTTAAGACCCATTCTTTCGTTCAAAACTTGTGTCAGTTAATTGAATAATGTTAGAACAATATTATTGGTTAATAATGATGATAGTTATTGTTAAGCGTCACTGGAATAATTCTAAAATCGGCTAGTGTTAAAATGAACATAAACAGGCTTATAATATTCACGGAATTACTGATTAATTAATTAGCAGAAACAATGTAGTTTGTTGACGATTATAACCAACGTTGTTATTAACGCTGTGGTCATCATCATTAACATCGTGATTATACCATCATATCCGGGGATAGTCCAGGCGATATATATTTCAAACGGTGATGATATTTTTCATCACGATTGTTACTGCTGGTGCCGGTAATATTGCTCTAGCGTTTGTGAAAGTAATTCGGGTAATTAATAATGGGCTTCGTTGATAGTGGTTGTGGTTATTCATCAAAGACAGTGATATAGAGTATGATAATCATGATTATGATAATGAGACTGATATAATTTTCAGTACTATAGTAATCATTACAATGGATGAGAGTAAGTCTTAAGATATGTATATCATAATGTTAATGATACTACTGATGATAAAAGCGATAACTTGTCATAGTGCAAATAATAATTCTAATAGAGGTGATGACGATAAGAACAATGAGAATAATGCTGTAAATGGGATAATACAATAGATATCAGTGAAAACAATGACATATATTTCTTACTGACTGTAGCGTGTTGCTATCACCGTGATTATGATTAAAATATAAGGGATAATTTTGATTATAATTGTTGTCCTGAAGATGTAACAAATATTTTATTAATATATCTTTTTAACCACGATGATAAATATATTGGCATTTGTAAATTATCATTATCAACATTTTCCATTCATGATGATCAATTTCAATATATCATTATTGTTATTAATTTGTTTATCAATTAATCTAATTATCACTATTGCTCTTGCTGTCCTCAGTATTAACATCGTTATCATTACTATTATTTCTATGATTTTTATGATCATCATTACTATTATGGTAATTAGTAGTATAGTTATTGTTATTACCATTGTTATTATTATTATTATTGTCCTTATTACTAGTACTCTTATTGTTATTATCATCATTTTTTATTACTATTATCATCATTACTGTTATCATCATTATTATTATTATCATAAAAGTTATTATTATCATTATCACTATCTATATTATTATAATTGTTATTATCATTATGATAATTATTATCAATATTATTATCATTATTAAAATTATTTTCATCGTTATTACCATCCGTATTATCAATATCCTCATTACTATTACTGATATTATCATTATCATAATTATAATGATATCAGGATAAGGATGATAATAACAATAACAATAGCAATTATTATCATAATAATAATGATAGTGATAATGATAATGATAATCACAATGATTATGATGAAATGATAATCATGATAACTATAATAAAATAATGATAACGATGATAATAATGATAATAAAAATTATAATTATGATTATAATTATGATTATTATCTTTATCTTTATTATCATTAATATGATCAATATCATTATTGTTACTTTGGTCATTATTCTTTTATGATTATCATCACTATTATAATTATCACTATCATTGTTATGATTTTTACTATATCATTATTATGATTATTATCATCATATATAATCATATAATGATTGGCATCATTATCATAACAATAATAATAATAATGATAATGATGCTATTAACAATCATTATCATTATCATCATAATCAATCAACTGTGTCCTTACTATTATCGTTATTATTGTCATCAATAAAATCACCAGAATTATTACCAATATTGTTGTTCTTTTTATAATTGCCATTACCATTTTAATCACATTATTGTTATCGTTATGATTTTGTCATATGTTAATATCACTTTTTATGATATCATTAGCTTCATAAGCGGGATGATTATGATAACCACAAAATAACCACCTTCATTATAATTTTCTTTGTTATCCTCATTATTATCATCATTGCAATTTTTATATCCATTGAAAAAAAATGCATTGGTAGTATAAAGCCCCAGTAGTGATACTGATGACTTTTGTGATAATGATAAGGACAATGATAATGGTATTTAGAATAAGAATTTGTGGATATGATAATGACACTTCTACTCCTAATAATCATTATAATGATATAAATAAAGATGATAATGATAGTTCCGATCATATGAAATGTGATAGTGATTATATATAAAGTGTCAACAGTGATGAGAAATGATGATAGTATGATTAATCATTTTAATAATAGGAATTACAATATTAAGTATTACCAATAGGAAGTTAGATTCTGAAAATTACAATAAAACTTATTATTTCGTCATAATAATAGTAATATGACAAAAATGATATTAATGCTATAGTTATATTGATACTCAATGATAATAAAAGTTTAAAGGAATAATGGTGATGTGAATAGTAATGATATATTGCATTTATATTAATGTAGATCTAATAATGATAATGGTGAAAGCTGTAGAATAATTACAAAAATGTTAAGGCTTCTATTGATGATGCCACTGCTAAC
Source organism: Penaeus japonicus (assembly GCA_017312705.2). Taxonomy (NCBI): domain Eukaryota; kingdom Metazoa; phylum Arthropoda; class Malacostraca; order Decapoda; family Penaeidae; genus Penaeus; species Penaeus japonicus. The sequence continues at coordinate 91,190 of BOPN01005319.1, forward strand.
CATAATGATAATGATTACATTCTACAGTATTGACGATGGTATTGATGATAATGGTTATAATGATAGCCATAGTATCTAATAATGGTGATAATGGTGACAGTAACGATAATCTAATATTATTAGTAGGAGACACTAATAAAGGTAATTATACTGATGATAGCAATTGTATGGGTG
>BOPN01005319.1:96363-100797 GCA_017312705.2 Penaeus japonicus
GGAGGAGGGAGGAGGAGGCGTCGGGAATGGGGGAGGGGGAGGTGGAAGGGGGGGAGGGAGTCGGGTGTGTGGGTGTGTGGGTGTGTGTGTGGGGGGGGGGGGAGGAAGTTTTCGCGTGTGTGGATGGGGAGGGTGTGCGGGTAAGGTATCTGGTGTGTGGGTGGGGTAGATGCTGGGTGTGTGGGTGGGGAGGGTGTGTGGGCAAGGTATCTGGTGTGTGGGTGGGGTAGATGCTGGGTGTGTGGTGGATGGGGAGGGTGTGTGGGTAAGGTATCTGGTGTGTGGGTGGGGTAGATGCTGGGTGTGTGGGTGGGGAGGGTGTGTGGGCAAGGTATCTGGTATGTGGGTGGGGTAGATGTTGGGTGTGTGGGTGGGGAGGGTGTGTGAGTAAAGTATCTGGTGTGTGGGTGGGGTAGATGCTGGGTGTGTGGTGTATGGGGAGGGTGTGTGGCCAAGGTATCTGGTGAGTGGGTGGGGTAGATGCTGGGTGTGTGGGTGGGGAGGGTGTGTGGGCAAGGTATCTGGTGTGTGGGTGGGGTAGATGCTGGGTGTGTGGTGGATGGGGAGGGCGTGTGGGTAAGGTATCTGGTATGTGGGTGGGGTAGATGCTGGGTGTGTGGGTGGGGAGGACGCGTAGAATGTCAGGGTGAGTGTCAGGGTGAGCGGAGGTGTTATTGGTTATGTAATAGAGGAGGAGGGGGGAGGTGGTCGCGTTGCTATGGTTTGATGCTGTGGTTTCTGGGGGGGGGGGGATGTGTCCGTGTCATAAAGTGTGGGTGGGAATGCCCCGTTTATTAAGGGCGTGTACTTGTGTTATTGTTGCTAAATACTCAATACTCTTAGTTATCATGCTGATAATCATTTAACGTTACTGCAGCGCCTAAGGGGGTTATTATCATTAGCGCTTCTCGAAATGCTTTGGTTATCATCTTCATTGCTTGAGATTTTATTGTGAAGAAACACATGGTTAAGAGAAGTGTCTTGCTTATTGTAATTAGAATGTACACTTGTTTGTTTTTTTATGTTTGGTGATTATGTTGTAAACAATTGCCCGTAATAATAACTTGAAGAAAGAGAACAAAACTAATTTCAAGCGAAGATGAGATAAATGATTGTCAGAAAGAGGGGTGTTTTGGAGTGCAATTGCAGACTGGAGGTTGCGATGCTGGGTTTATGTTCCTGTGCATTTGCCTTTTCTGTGTGAATGTTCTGGTATATGCACACTTGGGTTATGAATAAATGTTTTTTTTTGTGTGTATATGTATATATATGTATATATATATATATATATATATATATATATATATATATATATATATATATACATATATATATATATATATATATATATATATATATATATATATATATATATATATATATATATATATATATATATGTATATATTCATATTTTTATATGTGCGTATATGTATATATATATATATATATATATATATATATATATATATATATATATATATATATATATATATATGTATATATATATATGTATATGTATATATTTATATATGTGCGTATATATATATATATATATATATATATATATATATATATATATATATATATATATATATATATATATATATATATATATATATATATGTGTGTGTGTGTCTGTGTGTGTATGTTTGTGTGAGTGCGTGTATATATACATATCTATATGAATGTATATATATATATATATATATATATATATATATATATATATATATATATATATATATATATATATATATATATGTATATATATATATATATATATATATATATATATATATATATATATATATATATATATATATATATATACATATCAACAGTGCTCTGCATACAGACGCAGTCACATAACCGTCACCATACTTGTAAACACAAAACAGACGCCACTCTCCCCCCCCCCCCCCCACCCGCTTTTCCTACCCCCTTCTTCTCCCTCTCTCCTTTCCTCCACTACCCCTCTACTGCCCCCGCAACCCCCTTTCTTCCCCTCTTCTCCTTTCTTCTCTCACATTCCCTCTCCCCCCCCCCTCCTTTTCTCCCACTTTTTCCTCCCTCTCCTTCTCCTCCTCCTCTTTCTGTTTCTTCTCCTCTTTCTACTCCTTCACTTCGTCTTCTTCTTCTTCTTCTTCCTCCTCCTCCTCCCCCCCTCCTCCCCCTACTCCTCCTTCCCAAATCTCACCTCCTACACCTTAGCTAACCTCCTACCCAGCCCCCTTCCCCTTCCTCTTCATCCTCCTCCCTCTCTTCTCCTCTATCACCTCCCCCACTACCTCCTCCTCCCCCTCTTCCTACTCCTTCACAACCTCCCCTCCTCCTCCCCCTACTTCTCCTCCTATTCCTCCCCCCACCCTCCTAATCTCACCTCCCACCACCCTCACCCCACCCTACCTAACCACCTCTTACCCCACACCCTCCACCTCTTACCCCACCTACACCCTCCACCCCACACCCTCCACCCCTCAACCCCCCCCCTCCCTCCCCCCCCCCACCCCATCCCCCCAACCCCAACGCCGCCGAGGCATAATCGCGCGCGGGGTTTTTAGAAGGGGGAGGGAGCGAACCGTAATGAAAAAAAAACTCGTTCCGGCTGGTGTCCATAAAGATGCAATCTCGGCTACTCGAAGGCCCGATATCTCTGAACAAATTTGCAATCATGCCCCGGACTCGAGGGCGCTGCGGCGGCGGATGGGCGGATGGGCGGGTGTCGCGGGCATGGGACTCCTGGGTGGGTGGGAATGTTGCAATTGATGAGAATATGATCGTTGATGTTGTTATGATGGTGGTGATGGTGATGGCGATGATCCGTCTCTTAAGGATGATATGATGATGATGATGATGATGATAATGATGGTGAGGATATTTATCTTGACGATGATAATGAAAATGAAAATGATGATGGTGATGATGTATCTCTTAATGATGATATGATAATGACGTGATAATCTGTTGATCATATCTCTCTCAATAATGATATAATGATGATGATAACGATATTAACATCACCAATATCAACCTGATAATGATCATAATGGTAATGATAATATCTTCATCAATAATGATATACTAATGATATATATCAATAATAATGATAATATATTCTGGGAGACTTTTGTTACTTATATTTCATCATAATTTAGAAAGATTGAAGATTGTATAATGTATTAAGCTGCTTTTGTACTTCTTATGCAATTTTGATGGTAATGATGATGATAATAATGGTAATTGTTGTTGCTATTTTTATTGTTACCATCATTATCGTTATTGTTATTATTGTTATCATTATTATCATGGTGATAAAGATTATGATGCGATGATGATGATGATGGTAATATGATTGTAGATACTACTGTTATTATTGATAATGAATCATCATAATTATGTTATTGTTTTATAGCCATCTTCATTTTCCTTTTTACCATTATCATTATCATCATTATCATTACTCTCATTATAATTATCATTATTACTATCCTTATCATTATCATCATCATTATCATCATTATCCTAATGATTGACATTATCATCCTCATCGCTGTTATCATTATTGTCATTATCATTATAATGATCATCATTGTTATTATTATTATCGTCATCATTATTATCATTACTGTTATTACCTTTATGATGATTGATGATGGTAGTAATAATGAAAATGAAAATTCTATATCATTAGTATTTTTATCTTATTATATTACTGATGCTAATCATCATTATTATCATCATAATCATTACAATCATCATTAACTTTATGACAGTCATGCAACCTTTACCCACCCAGATACTAATGAACTATTTTGATTTAATTTTGATCTATGTATATGCATATTTATATATTCCTAACTTGGTTCATGGATTTTTGAAGGTTCATTCATATAATATATACTTTTGTTTAATTCATTTTCCTTGATATTCTCATGATATTTTGCATTGTTTTCTCTTCCTTGCAATAACAATATCTCGGAATTATCATTTAACAAAAATTAAAGTGTATGATGTTATGCCTTATTACGATATATAATGTTGAGATTTAATTGCTAATAGAGACGCAAACTCCTCTATTAATATAATTACCAAGTTGTTCAGTATTTCATAGAGGTGATTAACATAAGATGAGTTACGTTATAAGGCATATGTGTACTGCATAATGTTATTTTTCGTGTGTATTTGTAGGCTTGTTTCTTGCATTGCAGGGAATCTAAATGCAATCAAAGCATGTCATTAGGATACTGTCATTAAATTTAGATTGCTGTCTTGCCTTCTTATTCTTTTTCCTTTTTACTTTTTCTTCTCTTTCTCCTTCTTCTCTTACTTCCTCTTATGCTTCTTCTTTTTCTTCCTTTTCTTCTTTGATCTCCTCCTCTCCCCCCCCCCCCTTCTCTCTCTCTCTCTCTCTCTCTCTCTCTCTCTCTCTCGC
>BOPN01005320.1:10000-17500 GCA_017312705.2 Penaeus japonicus
AGTCCTCGTTGTTTTGGGGCACCGATAATGATCCTCATGGCTGCATTCTGTACAATTTCTAGACAAGTTAACTCTGATTCCCTAAATTATATAAAGTGTAAGGCATGGTAATCTACGACTGACTGTATGTGTGACAAGTAAAAGAGTCTTGTGATGTTAACAATGATACCATGTTCTCTGCCAACAGCAGTCTTGAGTAGCTTCAGCCGCTCCCACAGTCTTCTTTAAGTTCATAATGAGTTCTGTGTCATTAACAGTCACCCCGAGATACTTGTATTTGTGGCAGAGATCTATCTCAATGTCATCTATATGAAAGTTTGGCAATGGGACTGTAAGAGGATTGAGTGCCTTGTTTTTTCAGCTGAGATTATCAAACCGCACTCAGTAGCTTTTGCGGACAGTGCATTAAGAATCTGTTGCATTCTATCCTCGGATGAGGATTTAATGCAGATGTTATCAGCATAACAAATAATGGAATCACTACCCGAAGTGGTATATTGCTTAATAGTCTGTGCATTAAAATGTTAAAAAGCATGGGGCTAAGTATACCCCCATGAGGTGTGCGAAGCTCAAACATTTTAGAGTATGAACTTTTGAAGAGAACATGAGATGATCGGTTTGATAAATACATTTGAATCCACGTTAAAAGTTTACCTTGAATACCAAAGCTAGCCAGTTGCTCAAGGATAAGGTCTCTTTTTGCAATATCAAAGGCAGATTTAAGATCTAGAAATACAGTTTGCATGCCTTGCTGAGAATTTGTCAAGTACTCTGCAAAGCAGTGCTGAGTGCTACGTCCTGGGAGGAATCCATACACTCTGGGAGATAAGTTGGCTTTTATACGATACATGATTCTGCTGAAAATAAACATGAGGTCAATGAGATGGGTCGGTATTTATCAGTGTTCGTTTGGGTATGGGAATGATTAAGCTTTTAGTCCAGGAGCTTGGGAGTATTCCTTGGAATAAGCTTAGTCTATAAAGATGTAAAAGCGAGTTACCTGGTACATGAGCAATGAGCCGAAGTACACTATAAATAATGCCATCCTCGCCTGGGGCAGTCGCCTTACCCTTGTGAAATGCATTATTTAATTCCCACTCAGTTATTTTGACAGTGTCGGAGAGGTCAGTGGCAGAACAGGCTATGGCAATCTTAAAATTCCTATTTATTTTCTTATTCTCTGTGGAAGTGTTCAGCTAAAAGGTTCTAGCCCATTGATCTACTAACAAGTTAGCCTGTTGTAATGGGCTGTGGAACTGCGGAATGACAACAGCTTTACCTGACAACCTGTTGATTTTTCTCCATACCTCAGCTGCAGAAGTTTGGTGTTTAATACTCTGCAGGAATTGCTCCCAGTGCAAATTTGAGTCTTTAATTCTCTGAATTCTTTATTAGCTCTGAGGAATCGCACAAGATTTTCTGATGTCATGTCATCCCTATAACAATTAGCAAGATCCTGAACTCGTTTATGATCCCTACTTAAGATGGGGTTATTTATCCACTTTGGTGCGTGTGTGAGTTTTCTTGAGCAGACTCATATATTGTAGTCAATGACAACTATTTTAAGGTCCTGAGAGTGATTTTCGACAGTGGTTACGACATAGGTATTATACTGGTCATAAACACGTGCCTTGAAGTGATGCTCCAGTCTCGGTGAGATTGTAATTTTAGGTCTGGGTGCTTTGTGAGCTATGCTGTTGTCTACAGTATACTTTGTTAGGATTGCAAAGTGGTCACTGACTAACTCTCGAACCAGTGAGGTACAAAGATTACCATGTACAAGATCTTTGCCAATTATATAATCTAACCTGCCAAGTGAGTCTGTTTATTTGTGTCATAAAGAGTCATTGATCTTCTATTGATTAAATTTTAAAATTCCTCCCCATTGCTGTCACTCTGGTGATCCCCAAATTGCGTGTCTAACATTAAAATCCCCCATACATAAAGTTCCTTGATTATGGAAATTGGGTAGAGAATTATTCAGAAACTTTAAGCTCCTGGCATACACATTATATAATGAGGAGAACTGCACGTTGGTATTCTCGGACTTTTTTTTACTAGTTCAGGTGGCAGTGTTAACTTTACATAAGTCAACAAACCCATCATGGGTGTATTTACTCATTAGTAATACCCTTAAGTCTAGGTGATATTTTCATGTTAGTAGCAACTGCAATTTTTTTTGTATGCAGATTACATCGACATTGTTTTAACAAATATAAAACTCTAGGTCATTAAGCCTAGGCTTAATGCTACGCATATTCCATAATATGATTTTGATTGTGCGTTTATCTGTAAATGAAAAGTTTTTTATTTGATAGTCTATACTTCATTCTGTAATATCCTCTGATGGTAACGCTTTTTACTTCACAGAAAGCACACATATACATAGCTGTATAACCATATTTCTCCTTACAGAGGGCAGACCTTAATTCAAAAGTACACTTAACCATTTAAACTATTAATTCTTAGTTTTTTTCCGTTTCGTAGCTCAGTCCCTTTAATTGATGTGTTAAGGGCACTTGGGGGACCGGAAGCCTTATCAGGTTCCCGGTCTGAGTCCGTGTCACGTAGTTCCTGACATTGCCTTCCCTCATTATCAGCATGGGCTCCCTCACACTGATCACTATTAATGGAGTAATTGGTATCATTACACCGCGTGTCATCGCGGGTCCCTTTATCACTGATGGCAATGCTGGCCTCTCGACATTGACAGTTCTTTTTCATTTTTCAATATCTCGCTTCAGAGTCACTATTTCACTAATCAAATTCATGTTTTGTGTTTGCATTAATTCCACTAGTTGTTCTGCACTGGTATTTCATTTTAGTGGGTGCTGTGAGGTCACCGATAATGTCACAGTCCATGGGCGGCTCAGCAGGGGATTTCCCGGTGCGGCCTGTGGTCAACCATGAGTGAGGGTAAGGATCGGTGGCTCTCAGCTGGTGCCAGGGGAGGGGAGGGGGAAGGCATCTCCTCGCTGTCCTCAGAGGTTGCAAGTGGAATGGATAATTTGAGGCTCGGAATTCCCTCCGTGAAGAACATCTTGTTGACCTTCTTCACCAGTTCCGCGACCATGACATGCAGATCAGAACCCTTGGCAACCGCGGGAAGTCTCGGCTGCTGGTGACGTCATGGCGGGCACGGTCAGCCGCTCCCCTGGTGCGCTGGTCGCTGGTTGGACTGGGAGGCGTCGGCTGGTTTCTCACCTCAACAGGGAGAGGCGGGAGAGGGGCCTGGCCAGGGAGGGCGGTGCACCCCCCGTGCCAGGCAGTCACACCTGCATTCCCACATCTGAAGCATGATGGGATGAAAGCAGGGGCAGCTGTGGCACCCTCTGCCTCTACAATATTGCAAGGACACTTAATAGTATTGTGCTGTTCACCACATACTGCACAGCGTACCTTATCTTTACAGTATTTAGCTACATGGCCACTTCTCATACAGTTCAAGCAAATAACAGGGGGTGCCCTCCACGGACACATGCAGCTGGTGGACTTGTATTTTCAAAAAAAAAATGTATGTACTGGGAGGTGGTTGTTCTCCTTTCCATATGATTCTAATTCAGTTGAGAGGCTGGCCATCTTTATATACTCCGATGGACTTGTGAACTCCCTCATGTGCGTATGCATTTTCAAGGGCGAGCTCCTTGTTGTAATGTGTGACAAGATATTCATTATATTTCTCTCTTTATATTGGCTCATCACAGGATTTGAAGGCAATCCCTCCAATTTGACCTCCAGTGAGCAGATCAATATAGATCTGCTAGTGACGAGCAACACAGATATAAGGTGAGGAAAGAGTGTCTCCTCGCACGAGGTCAAGGGGAGTTTTCCCTTGGGATGGAGCGGTGTTGCCAACGCATTCCAGCCATTTCATTTTCGCTAATTTCGGTGTGCCTTTGGGGAAGAGGAGACGAACATATTTCGTTCTCGGTGCAAGTGCAGTCTTGATAATATTTTCTTGTTTCTTCTTTTTGGGTTTACGACTTACTAAAGTAAAGCCGTTATCATCTTCATCAGGACCCTTCCACATGGGTATCGGTAGTATTGACTTCAGTGGTTGCAGCACTTGTTGCAGTGCTTGCTTTTTCCATGGGTATGAATTTATCAACTGTGATGCTGTGCTCAGCATTGGGAGGTTAGGGAGAGGTGGCCACCAAGGCTTCTCCCTTCTCAATGTTTACATTGCGGTTGTCCCCCATGTTGGGGTTGACCATGGCGCCTGGCTCGCTCGCTGCGTGGCAAGTAAATTATGGCTCAGGGCGCAACAGGGTACTTAGTTCTAATGGTCTCTATAGCTGTACTGGGCACTCGCAGGATAGATTCCTTCAAATACCTTGGTGTACATAGTTCTACTCTTTACAGCACTGTATTCATGACACAATCACTTTTGATGGATAAGAGCGCCCTTCTACGAGCTCCTCGTGTATGGCAGAGTTCCGTTACTTTCGAGAGCTAATCTTGGGATATCAGAGAGAAGTGCACACTGATCATTCCCCCCTTATGTCCATATTTAAAGGTAGAGACCCTCATGAACGACGCGCCCGCGCATTGTTTATTTACCCGGGAAACAAAATATCGTCCCCAATGCACTATCACGCGCTCCTCTCTCTGATGCTCACAACCTGCCTGACTCTAGCTCCTCGCTCACCTTTGCCTCCCGCAAGGTGAAATTATCTGACATTGCACCGATCTTGGTAAATACTGACGCGCCTACCGTTGAGGATCCTTCGGAGGACGAGATCCGGCCTGACAATATTAATCGTCGCCGCTCCGACCCCATTCATACTGTTACCGCCTCGGTCTTGGCTGCTACAGCAGTACCTCCCATGGACCCCCCCCCCACACGGAGAACGAGATCCAGCTAGCGCAACATAATGATAACCTGTACGGCCCCCTATTCAAGCTTTTGAAAGAAATGAAAGACCTCCCCCTAGCAGACATATACGAGTAAATCAACTTTACCTCGATGATGACGGTCTACTTTGCTACAAGTCTCGATATAGGACAAGAAAGCTCAAGGCATCTCGTAAACTTGTAGTTATTCCTGAATCTCTTGAAGGTCGAATCCTTCCTCTTTTTAATGAATCGAAAGAAGCTGCACACTGCGGTAAGTATAAGGGAATTCACTTAGCTCAGCAACGCTTCTTCTTCCCATACCTTATTAGCAAGGTTGCTAAGCATGTTTAGTCTTGTACGCAATGCCCCTATTACAAGGGAAATACCAATGACCCAGCCCCTGCATTGAAAAATGACATTCCAGACTTTCCTTTCCAGAAGATCTCTTGCGACACATTGTCAGGTTTTCTACCTTCTCGCAATGGAAATCGTTATATTTAATCTTCATTGATAACTTTACTCGTTTTTTTGTGAACTTGTCCCCGTGCCCAACAAATCAGCAAATGTTGTTGCACATGCTTTCAACGACTTCTGTCATAGATATTCAGCTCCCATGTATTTTTCAACTGATAACGGGACTGAATTTCATAACAAGGTCATGGATAAGTTATGTGATATCATAAATGTAACTCTTGTTAACATTCTCCCTTACCGCCCACAAAGTAATGGTATTACAGGAAGGCTCAACTCCTCCATCCTCTCATTAATGAGATCGCTCGTTGATGCGACATCAGACACATGGGATGAATCACACCTGACAATCCAGTCTTGTATCAATAGTATATTCCATTCTTCCTTAGGTGATACCCCGTATTTTCTTTTATATGGAGTGGATAAAAGACTACCCTATGACCTCTTTGATGAAAATGAAGTTCCTTCATATAATGATAATTATGCTGAATATCTTCTAAATAGAAACAAGTCAATCTTTCAGATCACAAGGCAGCAGAGATAAAATATTGTAATTTCAACACAAAGCTGGAGCACTAGTATTTAGAAAAACCAACCAGTCAATATTAAGTCTAAGCTTGCTCGATTTGAAGGTCCATTTAGAGTAATTTATGTAACGAACAACAAAGCCTACATTAAATGCATACAGTCAGGTGAATACTCTTGGTCTCACTTCGACGTCCTAAAGCTTGCTCACAAGTACTATTCTCCCCCGGCCGACGAACACTAATTGATTTTCATCTTCCAGATCCTATTACTCTTGGGCTTATCATTCTTCGTTTTGTCGTCTGCCGACCCTCACGCTTCGCGCCGTACCAGGAGCCTTCATTGAGGACCATGGGCTTGTCGTACCAATAACAAACAATGTGGAAATCAATTTTTTTTCTTCAGCCAATTGCTGATTTCTCTGGCCTAGCTACTTTATACATAATATTAACTCAATAACCAATTGGTTGATTTCAGCAACAGCAGGCGAAGTGCTTCCTAGTCTCATTACTCCACATGACTTACACCTTATTCTCCACATCTCTGCTAATGTGAAGCCTCTTTTTCCGCTAAAGCAACGCCTTCAGTTCTACTCTACTCTAAAATCTTACCTCACAATGTCGGGTCTCTCTGTACTTGTTCCACTCTCCCCTGAAACTACCTTCAAAGCATATTTCATTCACCCATTCCCATACATAACAAATAACACTTTCTTCACTTTAAACACACAACATTCACTCATCCTAAAATCCCTTCACGGCCAGGCTATTTCCTTCCCACCAGCAGATTTCTTAGATAACTGTGCAAAGACCACTAATCGCACATTTGTTTGCACTTCATCGCCTCTGGCACTAGACACAAACATGCCATCTTGCTCTAGGGCACTCATTACAGACCATAACATCATCGGTCAGTGCATGTTCTCTTTAGTCCGTGGTTCGATTAGGCGTTTCTTCTCTCATTTCCCGACATTACCCTTTTATTTTACTTCAAGGCTACTACAACTACAGTTATGTGTAACAAGCATAACTATGATATTGTTCTACAAGGTACTTTTGTTATTCCAGCCTCATGACCTGACTTCCTTATCCTTGTTTATTCTGCAATGAACACCTCCTACCTGCAGCCCATGTCGGTATCATTACCATCCTATAACATTTCTCTTCCTAGTATAACCTTTCAACAGATGCCTACTTTGCAACAGCTTGATGCATTTACCCCGCTCAGCCCATTCCACGCAACCTACATTTATCCCGTATACGTTACCATCGCCGGAATGTGTATGTTGCTAGTAACCCTGGGAGCGTGCTATTGCATCACCTACAGGCGAGTTGCAAGGAAAAACAAGCAAGTAATACCTACCCATGATTCTGTTGCATATACCAGTTACCCTCATGTCATATAATATTATAAGGAAAGAAATCAAAACCAAAAAATAAATAAATAATGATAATACATATATAAAGAAAAAATAGATAAACAAATAAAAACACTTTGATACAATATTCAATATATTACTAAGTTACGTTATTTTCTTGTAGCACGAACTCTTTTCCTTTTCATATCTCGAACTATGCCTTCCACCCTACGTCCCCACTTACCTCTCTAAAGCCATATAAGGCGCCGGGTACTTGTACATTATTCAAGCTACGATATTGACGGATGCAG
>BOPN01005320.1:38284-43284 GCA_017312705.2 Penaeus japonicus
CGCAGAATTTATCTCGTTTTAATATTCTTTTAATTCTATGTTTCGATACCTGTCAGTGTGAAAGCATTTTCATACTATGATATTAAAGGAATACGCCTCGCATATCATGGGGCAATTTCAGGCCGTTCTTCATATCATAATTGATAATCAATATCTTAAATGTAGGTAGATGATGAATAATATAGGCATTATATATGATTATATATAATCATACATATAAATATATATATATATGTATATATATGTATATATATATGTATATATATGTATATATATATATACTTACATATATATACATACATATATATATATATATTTATATATATGTATATATATATTTATATGATATATAAATGTGTGTGTATGTGTGTGTGTTTGTATATATATATATATATATATATATATATATATGTACATATATATATATATATATATATATATATATATATATATATATATACATATATATATGTGTGTGTGTGTGTGTGTGTGTGTGTGTTGTGTGTGTATGTGTGTGTGTATGTATGTATATATATAAATATATATATATGTATATATATATAAATATAATAAAAGACGATCATGATGGCGTTATATCTTAATACTATTATCACTCAATAAAAAAAACGAAATTCACGAATATGAGACGAATAGGCTGGTGTATCGCCGTGATGGAACATCACTCGATTATGGAAATTTCTGGTCGTTTCTCTGCCGTGGAGGCCGGATTGAGGCAACAAAGTGCCATACGCGCAACCCAATAATAGTGTCCCTTCGGCCGTTCCAATGGTCTCCTCTCAGTTGCCTGGAAGCATGAATTTAGAATTTCCTAGAGATCAATGGCCACTGTTACGGGGTCGGAATTCAGTGGTGCCCCCCCCCCCCTCCCTTGGTGCCCTAAGCACGTGCTAATTGTTAATCCAGAGCTGATGCTATGACACCATATAATTCCCTTAGGTGTCCCTGATTATTTTAACCCTCTAGGGAAGTCTATAAATGACACGTCCTGTAAGTCCCCCTAACACTGATGTAAAAAAACATTTGCATTAGATCCTTCTGTTTTGTATTCGACTGGTCAATTAGCACCTTATAGTAGTTACTCTTTTATTGTTGTCATGTTGATGAAATGATGTTTCATATCTGGCCACTAGTTTTTCAAGAAATTGTTTCGAGTTTGTATCTCACTGCTTCACAATCTGTATTGACATATTGGCCCTTATAACCAACTGATCAGCGCAAAAGTTGAAGGACCCACGAGGCAGAGAAATTGCCAGTCTGTTATTCTATGACATACGCTGTGCTCTCTACCTTGTCTTGCTTCAACGGTTTTCTTTAATTAACCAGTTTCCGCTAAACTGAATGACGTTGATGGCGCTCCTTCGTGACGTGGAATAAGCAACCAAAGTTACTCAAGAAATATAATGTTAGCCTTCACTTTAAATTTCGCAGAATTTATCTCGTTTTAATATTCTTTTAATTCTATGTTTCGATACCTGTCAGTGTGAAAGCATTTTCATACTATGATATTAAAGGAATACGCCTCGCATATCATGGGGCAAATTCAGGCCGTTCTTCATATCATAAATTATAATCAATATCTTAAATGTAGGTAGATGATGAATAATATAGGCATTATATATGATTATATATAAACATAATATAAATATATATATATGTATATATATGTGTATATATATGTATATATATGTATATATATACTTACATATATATACATACATATATATGTATATATTTATATATATATGTATATATATGATATATAAATGTGTGTGTGTGTGTGTGTGTGTGTGTTTGTATATATATATATATGTATATATATAAATATATATATATATATATATATATATGTATATATATAAATATATATATATATATATGTATATATATAAATATATATATATATATGTGTGTGTGTGTGTGTGTGTGTATGTATGTATGTGTGTATACATACATATATATATATAAATATATATGTATGTATGTATGTATGTATGTATGTATACATATGTATAAATATAAGTATATATATATATATATATATATATATATATATATATGTATATATATATATATATATGTGTGTGTGTGTGTGTGTGTGTGTGTGTGTGCGTGCGTGTGTGTGTACACATATGCATACCATGTATATACATTCTATATATCCTGTATATATTCTCTCCCTCTCGTCCGAGCATAGTTGTGCCAAAGTAGCTGGCAAGGACTCCGTGCAGGACAGAAACAAAAATATAGGAAACAAAGATGGAGCACAACCATCGCAGACAAACAAACATCTGTTCATCATTACAATACGCAATCTGCCCTCCTGTAATATATAAATAAATACAGCCCCCCTCCCCCTCTTCTCCTTCTGCCTCCTTCCCTCCCTATATCTCTCTTTCTCAATTCAAACATCAGTGTTTTTGTTTTTCCTTCATTCATCATTCATATTCACTCTTCCTCTCTCTTCCTCTTTCTCTATCTGTGTATCTCTCCCTCTCTCTCTCTCTCTCTCTCTCCTCCTCCATCCCCCCCCTCTCCCTCTTCCTCTGCGTCCCTTTCCCTCCCTTTAAACCTGGCGCCTTCCGTCCTCTTCTCGGCGACGACCAATCAGCGTCGGCCTTTCGTGGCTCTCCCACTCAGCTGACAGGCTACAACCTTCATGGTGGCTCTGTTGTTTGTTGACACAGGTGTGAGGTTTACGGTGGTTGGCTGTGGCTTTTCCTTTCGTTTTCTCTCCAGAGGACGTGGAAGAGAGGCATGGGCCATTCCTGAGCCACAAGAATGCTCAAGGGAAGGGGATGGTTCGGAGGAGGGCTCTGGAAGAACAAGAACCCGCACTCCCTTGAACACCTCAGGTGGGAGCTCCTTTTTCTCCTTCGGGGTCTGCTCTGATAGGATTCATTGTTGTGATTTTGCGAGTGTGAGTGTGAGTCGGGGATTTCTTATTTACTCTCGCCCCCCTTACTCCTACTTAGGTAGACGGGAATTGGAGATTACAGTGGGAACAGGCCGTCTTGTACACGAGATTATTTGGAAAGTTCTATAAGTTCTTGTTTGTTATTGTTTTGATGGCCTGGATGGCTCTTCTGGCCAAGCTCTCTTCATCATTTTAATCCTTCATACTTATACAAAATATGTAGTTTTATTAATGTGGTGGACAAGTGTCCTATAGGATCCAATTTTCTGTTTTTGTACATCATTGGGAAGGATCTCCTAAGGATAGTGAAGTTGACTGTCTCTTTTGTTTGGTTTGATGTGTTTTCTCTTTTTTTTTGGGTGTGAATTGGATAATTGTAGGCAGTGTTAACTTCTTCCTTGTGTATCTCATTTTTGTTTGTGCTAGAATCGTTTTAAAACAGAAGACAGTTTCAAATTTAATACTACAGTAATACTATGTCCTTGTTGGTGATTAATAGCCTATGATTATGACTGAATCATGAGTCATTACTGAATGTCTATGATTGATCTTATTTTACTTTAGGTTGCTCACACTCATTCCATATTGAATCTTGCTGAAAAATTATGTCAGTTCACTTCAGATTTGTGTTTATTATTACCAGTTAGGATAGTTGCTTTTAGTGATCTTATCATAAACAAATGATTACCCTAATAATAGTACCATATTTGAGTCAGGTGGTATGTGCATATAAACATACTATCCCTTAGTATCAATCGCGTAAGTGTTTATAAGACCTGTGTGTCCACCAGACCAAGAGCCTTGTATCTTTGCTTTTTCATGTATATAATATAAAGCCTGTAGAATTCCTGGGTGATTTTTGAAAAATCAAAACAAAAACCACTTCAATCTTGTCAAAATATAGGACCCATGTGGTGAAGGGTTGCTGTCCTTCGAAGGAGTACCGAAGGCATGGCTGCTGATTACTGACTGCACTACAGTTAGGTTGGAAATCACAGATCACAGCAAATCAATTAGATGTAGATAGAACAGAAATAGTTTGATTATGGGGATGAAATCCTGATGCGAAAGGCAGTGTTGGTGTCTTGTAAACATTCAACCCTTTGATAGAGGGAACATGCATGGGACACTGTGGTTTTGTTTTATTATTGACTCCACAAGCACCTTGTCACCAAGGAGCCAGTTAGTAGGTCTGTATGACCTCGCCTGTCCCTTGAATTTTTGGGAAGAAAGGCTTTATATCTGTTATTACTCTTATTGTTATTATTATTATTGTTATTATTATTATTATTATTGTTATTGTTATTGTTATTATTATTATTATTATTGTTATTATTATCATCATCTAAATATTAATAACAGTTATGATAGTAACAGAAATAGTCCTTTTTTCCCAAAATTTCAAAGAATGAGACAATTAGTTGCTGTCAGGTAGATCTAGTAATTTAGTCCTTGATGATCAGGCATTTGTGGAGTCATATATTTGTAAAAAGAATATAAAAAGTAAACCATAGTGGACAGTGCCTGTATGCATGCACTCCCAGCATCAACAGGTTAACAGATATTGCATCAGATAGTTCAGCAATAAACTCGATTGGCAGGCACTGTTCCCTTCATATGGTGCTTTATGATAAAGTGTTCACATCAATGGAAGATAGTGCAGGGATATGGGGATATTGCTCTTCAAGGTTGTTTCTTATGGGTGATAAGAGAAACCTGATTGATAAGAGTTTATGAAAGTATCATAAATGGTATTTTTATTGTAATAGGACAGCAGCTAACCACTATGGTAGATTTACCCTATGACCACTTTTGTATGATGAAGTATATATATGTCTATCAGCATTGGACTTTAAATGTCGCTAGAGTTACTGTAAGAAATAAGGCTGTATAAGTCCTATTAGGACAGCTATGACATCTGCATATTTTTTTATGGGTTTTCAGAATATTTTCATGTGGTCGCTATGTATTTTGTGTTGTTGATGTCAGTTGATTAAAGAATAGTAATGAATTATATATATGATAAGGTAGGATTTCACTAATATATATATTTTTTTAAAATGGT
>BOPN01005320.1:55784-69699 GCA_017312705.2 Penaeus japonicus
ATGTATATATATATATGTATATATATGCATGTATACATATGTACATGCACATGCATTAACATACATATTATATATACACATATACATATACTTATACATATACATGTATGTATATGTGTATGTGTGTGTGTGTGTATTTGTGTGTGCGTGTATTTGTGTACATTTTTTTGTGTGAGCGTGTATGTGTATTCATGGTGTGCGCCAGTGTGCATGTGTATGCAGCGTATTTGCTGCATGTAAGCATGTATGTGTGTGTATGTGCGTGTGTGTGTTGGGTGTGTGTGTGTGTGTGTGTGTGTGTGTGTGTGTGTGTGTGTGTGTGTGTGTGTGTGTGTGTGTGTGTGTGTGTGTGTGTGTGTGTGTGTGTGTGTGTGTGTGTGTGTGTGCTGTGTGTGTGTGTGTGTGTGTGCGTGTGTGCGCTGTGTGTGGTGTGCGCATGTGTGTGCGTATGTGTGTGCATATGTGTGTGCGTGCAGTATTTGTTTGGTGAGTGTGCGTGTGTGGTATTGGCAGGTAACGTGTGGTGTGCGTGATGTGGTGCGTGTGTGTGTGTGTGTGTGTGTGTGTGTGTGTGTGTGTGTGTATTTGTGTATGTATTTGTATATGTATGTATTTGTGTGTGTGTGTGTGTGTGTGTGTGTGTGTGTGTGTGTGTGTGTGTGTGTGTGTGTGTGTGTGTGTGTGTGTGTGTGTGTGTGTGTGTGTGTGTATTTGTGTGTATTTGTGTATGTATTTGTATGTGTGTATATATGTTTGTGTGAATGTTAGAGTAAATATAAAATTCTGTAATACCAAATGGATTATTTGTTCTCCAGGATGACCGACCGAGAGTGAGCAGTGTTGTGTCGTTGTTCCTGCTGGCTCAGGTGTTCCTCATAGTATCTCATGCGCCACTGGTTAGAGCCTTGGCCAAGATAATATTCCATGCAGACAACTCCATCTTCTCTGAGGATACCATTGTCCTTCAGGTAATTTGATGCAAATGCTGTTGATACACCTGAGTTTGGAAGACTCGTGAATCATCTGAATGTGACATATCTAGATTCGCTATTGTTCTTAGTTTTCTTTATCTTTCAAAGGAAATGAACATAGAAAGAGAAGCAGGCAGGAGCTTACTCACTGAAAATATTTCCAAGGTGGGAGAATGACTGTCTTATACACTTTCTTGCCAAATGGATGACGTTTTGATAGGAGGTCATGATATGATACTGGAATACCAAAAGATTACCATTTTACATAATTTAGATTTCCTCCCAATACCAGTTTCTTCTTTATGATTGAAGGAGAGTTGATAAGGTGGGACTGATGAGAGGTGAGATTAGCTTCTTTTCCCTACTTTTCTTCATAAAGAGGCATTTCTTTCCCATTTCTTATCATCTTCATAAAGACTGACTCGGAAGTATGTTGCCAGGGCCAGCGGTTAGTTCGTAGAGGCTTTATAGCACCAGAGGAACCCCTAGAAAAGTCTCTGCAAGCAAGAACGTCGAGTGGAAGTGGCAGCAGTTCTTCTCATAGCCCAAGTGGCCGCATGGAAGGAGCCTCAGGCAGTGAGGGAGGCTCGGCAGGAGAGGGGCAGGATGTTGCAGCTGTGCCTACTGACCAAGAAGCTGAAGAGGCAGCACTTTGTAGAGGTAAGGAATAATATGATTGCTACATTTTGCTCCAAAAGGCTTTAAAAAGGCCTCTTAACCCTGAAAGACAGTAAAAGTGTTAGCATGTCTGTCCTTTAGATGCATTTAACCTTTCCAGAATGGGCCATATCTTAAGATGTTCAACCTGGGTTGAGTATTTTAAGACGATGTGTGTGTGTTTTCTATTATACCCCAGACATATGGTATAATATGTGTAGATATGATATATTATCAAAGTGGTACTGATTAGCATTTGATATGATGCCCTAAAAATCTATCCCTCTCTTCACACCCTTAAACAAAAGTTATCACACAATCCATTCCCTCTTTGGAATATCCCCGATCCACCACTGGATGTATGTGTATGTGTTTATGTATGTATGTATTTATGTCAGTGTTTATGCAAGAATGTATGTCAGTATTTATGCATGTATGTAGGCACATAAGTATTTAGATATACATATATGGACAAAACATATTCATTAGATATTTGTAAGCAAATATTAGAATCTTGGATTTTATTAGATTTATTTAATTAGATTTATATTACATTGCTATTTTTCAGAATTGGGTGTTTCTTCACCTACTGCAGAGATTATGGCATGCATTGGGATCTCTGATCTTGAGGCAACGCATGTAAATATTACAGATGAAGAGAAGGAGCAGCTGAGAGCATCAGATCAAGCAGGGTAATATGTCCTATTTTATCCTATTTTTATGATCATATTTGTTATTATTTTTATCAAATAAGGAATATGTGGTTACTTATCTTTTGCCTCTTTTATTGGCGATAATTGTAATAATGGCTCTGAAGGCAGAACTTGCAGTTTACTTTAAAATATTATAAAGATTTGACCTTGAGCAAATGTAAAGAAGCCTGCTTTAAGATATGATTGATGCTGGTATCAATCTGCATAGCTATTAGTGAAGTGCTGTGAAATCAGTCCTGCATATAACCAGTTCTCTCTAACCTCACAGAGCCAGTGCTGGGGAATCTCAGCCGAAAGAGAGACCTGTGACATCAAGACCTTTTCTCCAGTCCATATTTTCATCTTTAGATTGTTGTGGAGATGATTACTCTGCACTCTTTGGCCTGTCACTCCTCTATGCACTTGGACACAATCCAGGTGAGAAAAGAAGATTAGTTCAAATGAATTCTTAGATATGGTTCATCTGGCTCACCTCTGAAAGTTGTATGATGCTATAACATGTGGCCAGCTTATGATGTGTGGCAATGGTTTCAACAGTTATCTTAGACTACAGGTGAACAGGCACCCATGAAATATTCAGATTTGAGAGATTTATTACAACATTGAAAAGTAGTCAGAACTGAGTTTCAGTGTTAGGTGTTACGGAGTTTAGTATTTGTAATAACAAGTCCATTTATTTTAAGCGAGTGCAAATATTTTCGGAAGTGAATGCAATGAATGGTATGATTATTATTAGAATGAATTTCCAAATATGAAATTGTTCAAGATCCAGCAAAAAAGAAAATTATCATTGCTGTCTACAGATAAACCAAGACAAAAAATATTGTACCTATAGATTAGACTTGGACATCTCATTCAGTGAGTTTTAAAATGTAAATCTTTAGAATTGAAATTCTAGAAATATAGGTGTGTGTGTGTGTGTGTGTGTGTGTGTGTGTGTGTGTGTGTGTGTGTGTGTGTGTGTGTGTGTGTGTGTGTGTGTGTGTGTGTGTGTGTGTGTGAGAGAGGGTGTGAGTATGAGTGAGTATGAGTGTGAGTATGAGTGTGAGTGTGAGTGTGAGTATGAGTATGAGTATGAGTATGAGTGTGAGTATGAGTATGAGTATGAGTATGAGTATGAGTATGAGTGTGAGTGTGAGTGTGAGTATGAGTATGAGTATGAGTATGAGTATGAGTATGAGTATGAGTATGAGTATGAGTATGAGTATGAGTATGAGTGTGAGTATGAGTGTGAGTGTGAGTGTGAGTATGTGTATGTATATGTTTGCTGTCACATACAAATATTTCTTCTTTTTTTTTTTACTCCCCTCTTCCCACTCTACATTCCGTAACCCACGCCATCGCTGCCGACAGAATGTCCATCCGGCTTCTACGGCGTCTACTGCAGCAGCGTGTGCCATTGCGAGAACAACGCCACGTGCAACCCCCACACCGGGCAGTGCCGTTGCCCACCAGGCTTCACCGGGGACACCTGCGCCGACGCCTGTCCATCGGGTGAGATATTTCGAATTATTTTGATAATGTGTATATAGTTATATATCATGATATATTGTATTATTTGTAGATATACATTTATATGCACCCTTCCCACATACACACAAACACATGCACATACAGATGCAGACTATATTAATTGTGAAACCGATATTTTCAGGAATGTTCGGCCCGCAGTGTAGGCAAGTGTGCGAATGTGGGGAGTATCCCTGTGATAGGGTCAGCGGGGAGTGCCAGTGTCCTCCTGGCACCTATGGGGATAATTGTGCCAAACGTGAGTTCGTCTTTTTATCTATCTATTTGTAAAATGTTCTGATTTAGTTTGATCCCCGTCGCATCTGTAGAATAATCCGCATATGTGATTTAGAAGCACAATAACCAGGCTGCATTATCATCATTGTTATCATCATTATTATCATCATCATCACCATTACCATCATTACCATTACCATTACCATCTCCATCATCCTCATCATCACCACCCTCATCACCATCACCACCACTGCCATCATCACCATCACCACCGTCATCATCACCAATATCATCACCATCACCACCCTCATAATCCTCACCACCATCATCATTAAGACCTATCTACACATCGTTTTAGCTTGTGGTCTTGGAAGGTTTGGCCCTGGATGCAAGCAGGTGTGTGAGTGCCACAACGGGGGCAGCTGTCACCCTGAGACGGGGCACTGTACCTGCACCCCCACTTGGCTCGGTCCAACGTGTCAGGAGAGGGACGGTGAGTCTCTCTCTCTCTCTCTCTCTCTCTCTCTCTCTCTCTCTCTCTCTCTCTCTCTCTCTCTCTCTCTCTCTCTCTCTCTCGCTCACACTCTCTCTCTCTCTCTCTCTCTCTCTCTCTCTCTCTCTCTCTCTCTCTCTCTCTCTCTCTCTCTCTCTCTCTCTCTCTCTATGTGTATGAGTATGAGTATGAGTATGAGTATGAGTATGAGTATGAGTATGAGTATGAGTATGAGTATGAGTATGAGTATGAGTATGAGTATGAGTATGAGTATGAGTATGAGAGTGGGTGTGGGTGTGGGTGTGGGTGTGGGTGTGGGTGTGGGTGTGGGTGTGAGTGTGAGTGAGTTTCTGCATGTTTGTCTGTTAGATGTATATAATTGTTTTTCCCATATCTTGTAAGTGATCCAGTTTAGGTCATAACTAGTCCTTTTTTAAAGATAACAGATATATACACTGAATTTTTTTTGTAAAGCATTTCATGCTTAACCTCTAAAGACCGCATTTCCTTAATCCACCTTACTTCCCAGCTGAAATTATCATTATATTTTCAACTATAGATAAGGGCTTATTTTTTTCTATTATGCTTGTGAAGGGACCATTTTTATGAACAAGGAAATGTATTTCTCAGACTGATATACCACACAGTAACTGAACAATGGAGTTTAAGTTGAAAAAGTTACTCTTTTTATGTGAGAGAAAATGGGGAAAATTTACTAAAAGCATCTAAATAAACACAGTAAAGGATAAAAAAAATATGTATTCATTATTATGTCTATGATAATCATGTATAGATATCTATATGTATATGTACATTCCAAAGGGGAAATATAATGTCACAAGTAACTCAGCCATGCCAAGATTATGAAGGGGAAGGAGACAAGGGAAGGATGTTAGATGTCGTCATCTGTATAGAGGGAGACCTAGTGGAATAGAAAGTCATAGGTATAGGTAGGGATAGCTCATGGTTCTTCTAGGCTGGAGGGAAAGTGCTAGACATTACCAGATATACAAATTTACACTTAGTCTTAAAAGAAAGGTGGGAAAAAAACTTGCCAGTTCTTAAAAACTGTTCAGTTGAGACAACTTGATTTGCAGGCGCTATTTACCATTATGGTCAATCGGTCTTTAGGGGTTAAGAATTGAGGGAACATAATATGTCTTCATAAATGTTCTCAATTTTGACTGCATGCAGTTGTTTGTTATTATTATTTCTAGTAATTTTGATATCTTGCTGAGCAGATATTACCTAGACTCCAGTTTCATAGCAATAGAACTTATCTCTGTCATTTATAATAATATTTGTTGTTATTACCCTTACCATAATACCTTATCTCTTGTAAATCTTATTTCAGGCTCTCATATGTCTTTGTTACATTTATAATAGAGGAAACATATGTGCCTCAGTTATGTATTGTTAAATTGCCAAAAGGGACACTTTCTGCATGATGCCATCAGTTTTACAATCTCTCTTCTAGTTCTAGAGGTGAATTAGATAAGGTTGCTGGTATGCCTGAGAAAGAGTTAATGAGTAGGTCAAAACTGAAATCCTTTATTACTGTACTGCTCAGCCTAGCACCTTCACTGGACTGGAACTAATTCTGGTGTTTCCCTTACAAACCTGCTTTACCATGTGATCTCCAAAGATGGTAGGGAGATTGTATGTGCTACAAGAATCTGAAGCAGATTTGCAGTTTCTGTTCAACTTCTTATGTTGCTGTTCTGTTGTGTTTGTATTACGTCTGATTATTCTTATTGAGGGGAAGAGCAGCATATACAATTATATTCACTTTTTTCTGTTATCTTTTTAAAAAGATGTGAAAATGTTCCAATGCTAATATGGGAATGTTTGGGATTTTTCCAATTATTATTTTTTTATTTGTGATAAAGAATGTAAGTAGGAGTAGTATTGTCATTTATATTTTTATAAGGCTTTCAGTATATTGACTTGACAATCATTGTTTTGTCTTAGATATTGTCTTTATGGCATGCTAAAAAAATACAATTCAATATCTGATTGATTGAATAGAGTTGTCTGGCTGAATATTGATATGCATTATGCATTTCTTTTCATAGCTAGAGGTACAGTATGTACCCCCATACTTAAAGAAAAGACATTACGTGGATACGTTCCTTTCCTATTAGTACACTGAATTATTCATGAAATGAAAAATCATACCTCTATTAATTGACTGCTTGATTATATGATATTTTACATTAATAACCTATATTAGATGGATCAGCTCTTGTTCTTGAAATATTCCTCTAACATACTCTTAAATCTGTGTCCCTTTTATTATGCTGCACATGTAAAATTGGATTTTTGTTGGTCTTAGATTTTTTCATAATGCCAGAAATTTGTTAAGGGTTAAATGTAGAATTAGTTTGGTTAGTTAGATAAGAGCCATAGGTATCATGTCTTATTTACAGCAAGCATAATAGGGTTATTGCACTTGTGCTCAGCATTCTCAGAGTAGTTCTTAACCTTTTCCCGACGGGGCACTCGCTACGAGAAGACCCCTATGCCGGGCGATTGCAATATTGCATTGTAATCGTCACACTGGCATGACACCCCGGCATCGGGAGTTTGGCTGTGTCACACGAGTGTGACACACCGTCGTCATAGGGTTAAGTTAGGACAAGTTTCTCCCTCTTTTCAGCCATTTAACCCATTTAATGCTGGTGCTGTACTTGAGAGACACCTGGGAACATGTTTCTCATATCTGATCAGTGACTGTCTTATGTACTTAAGTCCTCTAATGGATGGCAGCATATGGGGCTGAGGAGTATTCAGTAATTTACTGCAATTTTATTCTGTAGTTATTTTGCCAAGAGTAATTTGTGTAATAAATGATAATTATCTTTTTTGATAGGTGTGTTTGCTGGTATGGAAATCAGTCACACAGTGTGAATACTTTGAATGTAGTAGTAAAATATATGTTACCCCTGTTGCTTTCTCTATTACTAGAGCTAGCGCAGGAGTAAGATATACATAACCCTTGTTGCTGTCTCTATAACTAGAACCATTGATAGTGCAGCTATAGCTGATGTGAAGGTACGATATCACAGCGTAGAACTCACTCTCATTTTATTAAAAGTATTCAAAACCTGGAAATTGACACATCATTATAATCACTATAGGCATTGCTTATCACAAAGAATAGATTAATACTGATGCAAATGATATGTATTATAGATGCATATATCAGAATTATAACTAGTATAAGCATTGTGGGAACAATTGTCATCTCTGATAATAATGTATTCTTATAATGTGTTCATATCCTCTAGCTAATATGTAGTACTCTACACTGTCTTCTGTACAAATAAAGCTTTTACTAAGGCTGGTATAGGGTAGAATACAGTGGAACAGTATTTTCCTGTTAAAGCCCATATAAACAGCATGAACCTACCTGACCCTTCATGTCCTGATGTATGAGTCCTGTTGGTTGTGGGGTCCATCCATCTCCATCTACTGCTGGGTTAACCCATCCCCGACGGGGGGAATTCTAGCCTTGAATGTCCAAATGCCGGGGCGTTCGAATTATTAGGCCTAAATCAATTGAATGGCTGGCACAATACTGTGCTGCTGGTAACAACCCCCACTGCATCACGAGGGGAAGCAGTTAATTTGGGAGATTGAAATAACAATTTGCTCACATTGTAAGGGTGGGTTGGTATTAAAAGGGTGAAGCAGCCTTGTACTATTACTCACTATGGATCTCATGCCACTGAAATAGTTAATTATAGAGTGACTATAAGAATTTATTCATTGTAAGAAAATTTATGCAGTACTGTTTTTTCAATGGAAAGGGTATCTCCACCCTTTTGTTGCATTTATTTTAGGATATTATAAAAGCTGTGGCTGGATAGTTTCAGTCATAAATCCGAGTAGGGCTCCCATAGACTGGGTAAGGGGAACACACTTAACTTATTGTCTTGCGTACTCTTTCCACTGTATATTTCACATTCCTTGTTCTGATGCTCCATGTATCAGCTATATCCAAAAGTTAGTGAAATCTCACTTGGAGTCACCTTACCATTATCACATTGTATTCATGTGAATGTGTGTTTCTCCATCTTCTTACTGCTCATAAAAAAGTTGGTATGTATCTAGATCCTTATAAGAGTGTATGAACAGTGGCTCAACCTCAAACCAGTTGACTAGCAGAAAGTAAAGAGATGTTATCCATTCCATTAATATCTAACAGAATAGACATTCTGATCGATAGTTGCAAGCATTAGAATAAGTGAAGAGTGCAAAAACATTTTTTTTACTATCATTTATTAAAGGCTTGAGAATGAATTGAAAGGGGCCACAGGGATGCTGAATATGAAATGTGTTACTTAATCATTATAACTTGACCACCTCTTCATAGTCATTGTGAGGCTATGGCCATCCATGCTCACATTTTTTAGTGATTGTTTAGTCATTAAGCTTTACCTTTTTTTCTCTTAGACACTGATCCTTTTGAACCTGTGCTTGATAGAATAATGATAAACTAAAAGGATGCAAGGTCAAAAGGTTAAGGATAATTCATAATGTACATTTCCTTAATTGATCATCTTCTGTCACTTTTGTAGTTTTATCAACTAGGCAGCCAAATGGGCAAGTTATATTGTTCAAAATATAATCCACCTCTGGAGACTATAATGTATTTCAAGCCTTGTGAATGTGTAAGCATAGATGTGTATATATAGTGCAGGCAGTATCATTTTCAAAAGAGGAAAATAGATACAGAGGGTTGAGAATGGAGGGAGAGATAAGATATTCAAATATTTTACATATAAGAACATTGTTAAAGAAAGCAGGCTGCCTTTCCCTCGTCAAGAATTTTCAGTTTATAGCTGATGATTTGCATGAATGCTTGAAAAGTATTCTCATTGATTTTTGTTATTCTCAATGTTTAGTAAAGCAGTAGGTGTGGAAGTTGGAGTACTATATGAGATATTTACAGTGGTTGTTCTTCCTGGCCACTCGCAATACTACACCAGCAATACCGCTGCTGTGAATCCTTATGCTTGGAATACCGTTGGCCTGAATGTGTAGTACATGAAATGAGGGTTTACCCTTATTGTGAGGTATACATTATCCATTTCATTGCTTTGGCCAGGTTGTAATAGAATGATATTATAGTATGTACATGTGGATTAGACTCCATGTTAGGGAATAGAGAAAGAAAAGAGAATAAGTGATATTTTGTTTTGGAGACATGGATACATTATGGGGCAGAGGTCAAGGGTGATGTGTATGCCAAATATTATACCTATTATGCAGTTTCGATACACTTTTAAACCAATCAGTTCACTTTGAAAGAAATAGTAATTCTTGACAAAAAAAAGACACAGTGCCTTCTAACATTTCAAATTATTGAGATAGTGCAAGAGTGTGAGAGTTTGAGAGTGTGCGAGTGCGAGCGTCCAAGTGCGAGTGTGCAAGTGCGAGCGTGCGAGTGCATGTGTGTGAGCATGTGCGTGTTTTTGTGAGTGCGTGTGTGTGTGAGTGCGTGTGTGTGTGAGTGCGAATGTGTGTGTGTATGCGTGTGCGGGTGCGTTTGCGTTTGCGTGTGCGTGTGCGTGTGTGAGAGAGTGTGAGAGTGTCCGTGCCTATGTAAAAATGAATTAATGAATCAGATTATTTGCCTAATGCTGCTCCTGCCATTAACCCATTCACGACGGAGGCATTCCAGCCTTGCATGTCACAATGCCGGGGCTTTCGAACGCATAGGCCTAAATCAGTTAAATAAGCGACGCCATATCGCGTCCCCAGCGAACAGGCCTAATATGTGCGGTACAGTGTTGTACCACCTGTCACGAGAGGGTTAAGATAACAAATGCATGGAGCCTCCAGGTGCTAGATCTATCCCGGCGCGATACTGCCTTACGCTTCTCTGTGCGCTCTACACCCGCCTCATTTTATGGGATGTTGAGAGGCGTTTTTTGATAAGTCAAGAACAATGTGTCTATACAGATGGAAATGCAATGAGTATATATATATAACTATATAAAACAAGATCATGACGCGGTAGGACCTCATCTCACAGGAGAGAAAAATTTTCATGACGTGAGAGCATGTCATCCGGCACGAATGGGTTAACAAATAAAACTATAAATGAAGACAAACTGATGTTTGAATCTCATGGCATATTACAAGACATCTGGCCTTTGGTCCTAGCTGAGTCATGGCATATATACATGCCACCCTCTGTTTGGGCTTATTTGGACATGGCATGCATTCATAATATCTGGAACAATTGGGTTAAGTTTTAGATTCAGAATATCACTTGTATTTTACATGTTTAGCAGGTATGATACACTGTAAATAGAAAAGATTGCTGACAGTTCTGAAAGGATTGAAATAACAGTAACTGGTATGAACAGTGACTTTAAATCATAACAAAAATAAGTGTAGGGTCTCTCTACCTTATTTTAGTAAAAATATTCAAACATATTATCTCATCTAAAGAGTCTTCTGGCCTTCATGGGTATGAACTCATTGCCAAAGATGTGGCAAGGTGGTCTGGAGGATTTAAATTCCTATGTGAATGCCACCCTTGGGCCCTGCCCACTTCTTGCTGACACAGAAAAGAGACAATTTCTTTATATATATATATTTTTTTTTTGTTTGTTTGTTTCTGGTGCAGGTATCTGACATTATGTTTGATAAATAAACAGTCTAGTGGCCACAAAAGAGGGAGTGTTGCTTGGTGAAATGCAACAAGCTTAGAGTCCACTGAGCAGACTCCACCCTTGTTCCCTAGGCTGGCATCAAAGTGTTTATAATGACATTTTAACTGTATGGGAACAGTTTGCAAACTTCTATTGACAATCAAAAATTGTAGATCCTCATTGCTTGTGAAAAAATAGCAGGATCTGGGCAAAGAATGCTCTAGGTCTCTCTTCCCTATTACCCAGATTTTGTAGAAAAGTGACAAGACATGAAAGATTGTAGAATAATATGGTCAATTATGAATTACTAGCTGAAGCTTTTCCTCTCTTCTTTTATGTAGTTAATGAGTTTGTAGATAACATTTTGTCATAGTGCATTTCTTAAAATGATGGTTATAATTTTGAACATAAACAAGGAATGTCTCAGAATGTAGGAATATTTGAAAATTGAATCTCAAGCATTTTAATTTTCATTTGATACAAAATTTGTATTATACAATTAGTTGAACATTTTGCTAAAATTCAGTGAATCCTTGTGTTTGGTAACAGAAAATGGCATTGTATATATCATTTTTTTTATGTTGAGTTTTAAATCTTTTTGAAGGGTATTACATGTTCCAAATATATTATGTAATTTTATTATAAAGTGTGTGTGGTATTATTTTCCATTGCTCTGCATGGAAGTAATTTCTTCTGTTTGTGATAGTTGACACATTGTTTTGTGTTTCTGAATAGTTTCCAAATCAAAGCATGGTTGCAATGTGATTTTATGGTTGCTTCAGCTTTCTTCCATTTGCTACCAAAAGCATTTGGATTTATTTGTTATGTGGAAGATAGGCTTAGAATAAAATTGCTGTATATTTTTGAGATGGATTTTGTTATAAGTGAAGTTGACTTTTATGTGAGTTAAGTCCTTGAGAATTAGCAAGCAGTGTTGCCATCTACAGATTTGCATTCCTGATAGAGTAGACTTGAAAAGTTGTTTTTCCCAACTCAATATATTTATTTATTTTTTTCTGGCATTTGTACAGAAAGTATTGTTCTATCATATCACATACAACTAACTAATATATGTATATACAAATATGTATGGCAAATTTTACCATAGAAAATATAGATGAATATAGCTTAGATGTAAACTTGCTGTGAGTGCTGATTTCAAGAGATTTTTAGGTGAATGCCTTGCTGATTCAGATCAGTTTCAAGATGTCATTCAGTGTATTTTGTTAAGGAGAACAAAATTTTTCATATTTTATCAAATTTTGCTCTTATTACAAGGAGAATATCAACCTTTTCTGTTTCCATTATGTTCTGGAGCATCATTTCTACTATAAATAACAAGCTTTAAATATTATATGTTGCATATCAAGAACTATAGCAAGTACAAGTAAAAGTACAGCAAACAGGAGTCATATTATGAAGCTGCCCTATAGTTGATAAAGCTTGTGAAACATCATTCCCTTTTAAAGAGTGATGTATGTTCTATGGACTAAATACATACTGCTGATAGATTTAGGTTTTAAGCCAGTGATAGCAGTTGCCCTCGGGTGCATTTCTCCTCATCCAGATGAGTCAAACACATATACAAGGCATGATCTAGATTGAACAACTTCAAATGGTGTTATATAAGAGGTGTATAGTATATCTGTGTTTTAACATTTACCAATTATCTGAAAGATATAGATCATGTAATATGTAACCATTTTCAGATTCATTTACACATGTTTAGATAACAAGAAATGCTTGAAATGAGACAAAAATCAGCAATAAAACAACATGAAGTTGCTAGACAGGATTTACATTCAGTAAATGTGCACCATAACCCCTAGAATTAGTGGGAAAAACTGCCCAAATGGCAACACTGTAAGCAAGGTAAAATGCTTTTGTCTTGTGGTGGCAATGTTTTTGTTATATGATTCATTTATATAATTTTCTTGTTTTCAATATGATACACCCAGTTGCTAGATTGATGGTAAACAGGGTTTGAAAAAAGCTTTTTATTAATTTATATTACAATAAGTAAAGGAAACAGAATGAAGTGGACCTATAAGCTCCTCCTAGTATTTAGATAATGTAATTATCAGTTTACTTTCTATACACAAGTGTTGTGCCTTAAATGGCATGCCATTGACACAGTGGCATTTCTCTATTATTATCTTACTATCAGCTGGCTAACAGAACTGTATTCTTACATACAGGCATTAACCAAGACCTGCTGGATATTTCATTGGTCCCAGGAGAAGCATCAGAGCCTAAGTCTGTGTACAACACTCAGTTAGTGGACAAGATGTTGGAGATCATCACGCTCAGTTGCCAGTACAGTAAGTTATACTCTGGGGCTTATTAACTGACATATTTACCTTACATATTTACCTACATTCATATACCTACATACATGCCTACATACATATACCTACATACATATACCTACATACATATACCTACATACATATACCTACATACATATACCTACATACATATACCTACATACATATACCTACATACATGCACCTACATACATGCACCTACATACATGTACCTACATACATGCACCTACATACATGCACCTACATACATGTACTTCCATACATGTACTTCCATACATGTACTTCCATACATGTACTTCCATACATGTACTTCCATACATGTACTTCCATACATGTACTT
>BOPN01005320.1:74799-77299 GCA_017312705.2 Penaeus japonicus
GATTAAAAGCAAAATACTTGTAAGATGGCATCTTGTTAACTTGAAATCCCAATTTAGGCTGTAGTTATAGAGCGTCCTAGAAAACAAACAAGACAAAGAATGAAAATGATATGCTATCCTGATTCTATAACAGCTATATGCTTTCCCCTTTTTCTTGTGGGATTTGAAGCCTGTCTGGCAACCATGCTCATGAGAGCTAGCATGAAACTAAATTTCAGTTCTTGACACAGAGGAAAATATGATGTGATTGTTCATAAATGACATTGAATAACCTGCTTATTGTGAGCTGATGTGTTCATGACTTTTCTTGATGGTATTCAGCCCAGCTTTTTGCGTGATGTCATCCACCTTTCAAACCATGACAACTCAAACTTATCATTCATTCTGTTGTGTATTTATTCATGGTTTAAGGGTAAAACTCTCCCTTCACTATCACAATCATATTTTTTCCTTATTATATGCTTTAGAGAACCTTTTCTGAAATGGGGATAGAGAAATTGGTTTTAAGTATTGACTTCACATATTGTTTATTATTTTATGATTATTATTTTTTATACGTTTTTTTTAAATTTGTTTCTTAAGAAATGCTCTCAAAGAAAGGGTCTGGAAGACCTATGGACTTGTTAGCTCGTTAATGCTTGTTGACATGATATCACGTCATGTGCTGGCAGTACTTGCCACCAGAGACACAATATCATGTCATGGTATTTTGTATGGACAGCATGCTGGGTGATCATGCAAATAGCAGTTGGCTACAGCCAGAGTGGGCAAATAGTCCAAGGCGTTAGGTCTGCGAGGTTAAAATACCCTGGCATTTAGACTGGGTGGATCCAGAGTCGCCCTGTTTGGCAGGTTAATGTGTCTAAACCATTGACAGCGTAGTTTGTTAGGTGTCAGGAAATCCTGCCCGTGTCACATGGGAATGTATAATCATATAAATTGGATCACGAATAGATGTAGACCACTCTGATAAAGTTATTGATTGAACAAACAGAAGAGAAATGCCTCCAGTACCAAAGTAGAAAGAGACCCACTCACAAAAGAAAATTGCTTTATAGGAATGACTCGATACTTTATAACTGTTTGCGTTTTATTGACCTCATTAAAAAAAATATATATGTATTCTACTCTTATTGTTATTGTCAATTTTTTTCTCATTACAGATTGACCAAAGGTAGAATAAAGGCACGTCAGAGGAAGTTGCATCAAATAGCTCGGTTACTAGAGCTCCCAGGGCATCTCCAACCTTGCCCGTCACCTCCAGCACATGCACTACACACTATGCGTCAAGAAGCACACAGTACGTGGTATCCCTTTTTTTTTCAGCTCGGATATAAAGGATTTGATTTATTCTCTGTGTATTTACCTTTTGCTAACATATGATACAGCTGTGGGAAAGGGGCAAATTCTGCTTTGATATGCAGTGCTAATGTGTGCTTCATAAATAATTCTGTGTACAAATAGCTTTGATATCATGCAAGGTAAGTTATTGTTCATGTCTCAGCCCTTTCCCTTTCTGTAAGTAAACATAATCCCAGATGCAGTTAAATACTGTTTTCCTGAAATGAAACTAGAAGAAATTTTGGTCCACATCTTTTGATTAGATGTAATAGTGAAACGATAGAATCAACATTTTTACAGAAATAAACTTGGATGTTGAATATAACTGCTAAAGGTTGAAATATGGCAGTTGTTTTTCTGTTATGTATACACTTTGAACAAAAATTGACAAAAGTTGTCAAAATGAAAACAGTCTATATTTCCCATTTTAGTGATAGCTGAAAGGGTTCTGGATTAAAATAGAAAAAAGTTTCTCTTGTACAATGTGCATATATATGTAGCTCTAGACTTTAGGGACAACAATAATTGTTCAAAAAATAATTGTAACACCGGGGGTTTTAACCCATTCACGCCGGGGCAGTTCCGGCTTTGCGCGGTCGCAATACCGGGGTTCTCGAACGCATAAGCCTAACGCCTCGAGATTCTCGGGCGCACAAGCTTATGGTGGTAGAATTAATACTGATATTCATTTAAATGAATATTAATATATATTGATATAAAAGGTCAAATACCGTAACAAGCCTTCCCTGCTGCATCTCGCTCTTTTTTTTTTTTTCCTGAATATTGCCAAGAATACCTTGACAAATGTTTTTCTTTTGGTGAATTAAAAGACAAATTACTTCCAAAAAATCTGTATTGGTTCTCATGTGAAAATGAAGATCCTTTTTATCTTGGAAAAGTCTTGATGATTATGTGACTAGTAGCTTTGCCATTTTCATTGCTAGTACTGAGACTATTGGTAATGTGCACAGGTGTCATGACATACATGACAGCTCTGGTTAGGCCCAATGGAGAGATGTCATTGCTTACATGATGCCACATCAGAATCTGCTCACTTTGAAGTGCGATTACAGTCATAAAGTTTCAAGACTGTCACGACAATAGTTTCAGAGCTACAGCTTTTCCAAATCCATCATGAAACCCTTGTTCTGTGATAGAT
>BOPN01005320.1:87299-92299 GCA_017312705.2 Penaeus japonicus
AATGTTGAGACTGTTTAAGGGGAAAAATTATAAAAAACTAAATGAAAGGAAAAAAAATATAAAAAATTATAACCTCCCAAACTTTACTTCTTAAAAAAAGTCCTTTGATTTGTTTATAAAATACTAAATAAAGTTGGTTGTTTGAGTCTACTTAAATATTTTGTTTCCAAATTGATCCATGCTTGTGAAGGATCCCAATTGTAGTTGATAATTTCCCTTTTGTTAGAAAGTAAAACTATGAATGAATTTGATAAGTGGAATATTACAAATTAGTAGTTTGAATTTTATTTAACATTACAAAGCAAGTCCAGGTTAGTTGTATAATTCAGGGATTAAGAGAAGGTGCCCATGGTTCCCACCAGTTTTATTGGCGATAATGAAGAGCAAACAATAAGAGAAATGAACAGCGTATTGACAGATTCATTAATCCTCAAATATGAATAATCCATTAAATTTTAGTAGTGATACAAGTACAAGATGTTTTGGTGATCTAGATATATAGTTTTCTTTTTCGAATGTAAAAATAGCCTGGTGTTAACATATCATTAACCATAGGCCAGTTTCTGAATTGTTTTGATTGATTCTGAATTGCCTTTGTTTCACAGATGCAGAGAAAGTAAAGGCAAGGCTGTTAAAATACTTTTTTGATAGAAAATGCCATATAACAAAGGCAGATGTGTGATATGTAAAGAATTTGGAAATTATTGATGATTAAGTATTAAGCTCCCTGTTGCCAATGGTGTTACTTGTGTAAGCATTAGGTATCAGTTCAAATTTAGGAAGAATGAATTACAAAAGAAGAATCCCCATAGTAGATTACAATTCAGTTGGATGTTACCTTTGTGACTGTGGAATTATGAAATGCAACAAGTTAGCTAGCAATAACATGGAATTAATAAAGTGGAGAAAGGGTTTTGAGATGGAAAGGGTCACATTATGTTCAATCAAGGATTCATAAATGTCAATCCTAAGTCTCGTGATGCAGTGGCAATTGGTACAATACAAGTAGATACCATCCAACCATAAAGTATGAAAGTGGCTTTTTAGGAACTACAAAAATATAATCAAAGCCACTGTACTGCCATGATTTTATGCATATGATTTTTAACCTTTCATTTCCTGCCATTCTCAAGTGGTTGACTACTTATGGGAGTAAAATTAAGTACAATATTATTTTATATACAAATATAGATATAACTAAAATATTTATCTATTATCATTTAGTGTTCTATTATTTATTATAATGAGAATTGTTGCTTATAGAAAATATATAGAGAAGTGCTGTTTACTGTTTAAAATGGATATTTTGATCATCAACTTCATAAGAGTAATAAAGGTATTAAAATCAGTCACTGTTTATTGTTCATGTTAATACTTATTAGATAGGAGCCATTGAGATATATAAAATCCAGATGATCATTCAGTGGATGGAAGATAAACAACCCCTTGACTGCAGAAGTACAGAAAAACAGTAAAATTTGGAATACCAGTTTGATTGCCATTGATTAAAATGAAAAATTTCCATGAGAAATATAATGTACATTATAAAAACATGCATGTAACTATAGTGACCAATTATTTCCAACAAATTTTACTCTCCCTGACTCCTGCAGTAGAAAAGGGCTTCTACATGTGGTTGAGAATTGCACACAAAATACAAACTCTTCATAAACAAAGATATATGGAATGCTTTTATCCATATTTCGGTATTGACCATTCAGTTTTTTTTTATGAGTTTAGTGTTTTACAAGTATTCCAAGGAAAAAGTTGAAATTGATTTGATAAAACAAAATTTTCATACTCTGATGTACTTTCTAATCATTATATACAAGTTTTTCTGCAGAAACGAAGTTTGTAAATGTATATGGTGCAGGTCAGGTTTGATGAACATTTTTGAGTGATTTGTGTGAATTTGTTTTTCTTGGATTTTATTTATATAGGAGGTATCTGCTGTGCTGAAGAAAGTTTAACTGTGCTTATTGATGGAAATGTGTTTAAAGCTCCTCCATTACCTGTTTTCTTTCAGTTAAAAAGATTGAAAAAAATGTGTTAAATAAAATGAGATGAAAGTTTGTGGCATTCAACTGTGCCAAATAATTTTCTATTAATGGTTACCAGATTAATTTGTTTTGGTTTGTTGATATGGATATGTGTAACCTTGCCTTATGTGTATGAGAAATCAGTGAATTTAAGTTAATTTTTATGATTGCTTGAACAATATAAAGTGTATGAATGTATACAGGATCTGTATTTTATATATTGTACACAAAAATGTGGCATAAAGCTTAATGTTAATATATTGTAGATAAACAAATTCTAATTCCAACGAGTCTTTGTTTCTCCTTCATTATTAAAAACGCACTAACACATATGCACACACACTTACACTCTCTCACATACACACACACACACACACACACACACACACACACACACACACACACACACACACACACACACACACACACACACATACGCACACACTTATACACTTACACACATACACACGCACATGCACACATACACACGCACATGCACACATACACACGCACATGCACACATACACACACACATGCACACATACACACACACATACACACATACACACACACACACACACAAACTCACTCACTCACTCACTCACACACTTACACACACACACAGACACAGACACAGACACACACACACACACACACACACACACACACACACACACACACACACACACACACACACACACACACACACACACACACACACACTCACTCACTCACACACTTACACACACACACACATACACACACACTCACTCACTCACACACTTACACACACACACACACTCACTCACACACTTTATGTGTATGTGTATGTGTATGCATATGTATATGTGTATGTTTATATGTATGTGTGTAATTTATATATATGTATATGTATGTATGCTTATATGTATACATATTTACTTATATGTATGTCTGCGCGCACGCACACACACGCGCGCGCACACCCCCACCCACACACACACACACACACACACACACACACACACACACACACACACACACACACACACACACACACACACACACACACACACACACACATTCACACACTCGCACACACACACATGTGCACACACACTTACACCCCTCCCCCCACACACACACACACATACATACATATACACACACACATACACATGCACACACACACACACACACACATATATATACATATATACACACACATATACATATATATACACTCACATATACATATATATACACTCACATACACACGCACTCATGTACACACACATGCATGCAAACAAACACACACACACACTAACTCACTCACATACATATACACATATACACACACACATATATATACATATACATATATTTCTATATATATACATTTATATGTACATACACACACATATATATACATATACATATACATACACATATATACATATATTTCCATATATATACATTTATATGTACACACACACATACACATACACACACGCACACACACACATATATATGTATATGTATACAATTATATATATATACATAATTATATGTATATATATAATTATATATGTATGCATATGTAATTCTATATATATAAATATATATATATATATTTATGTAATAAATGGATATACAAATATATATTTTTTTATATTTATATATAATTATATACAATTATATATAATTAAACATATATAAAATTAATATATATATAATTATATATATATATAATTAAATATCTATATGATTAAATATAATTATATATATATAATTAAATAAATATCTATATATATATAATTAAATATATAATAAAAATATATATAACATTAAGTATAGATATAATTAAATATATACATAATTAGATATATAATTAAATATATATATAATTAAATATGTATATAAATGTAAAATAAAATATATATAATTAATATACATAAATATAATTAAAAATATATATAATTAAAAATATATATGATTATATATATACATGACTAAATATATATATAATTAAATATATATAATCAAATATACATAATTAGAAATATATATATAATTAAATATATATACATGATTAAATATATAATTCAATATATATATAATTATATATAATTAAATATATGTATAATCAAATATATAATTATACAATTAAATATACATATAATTAAATATAAATATATAATTAAATATATATGATTAAATATATATATAAATATATATAATTAAATACATATATAATTATATATATAATTAAATGTATATATATATATAATTATATATACAATCAAATATGTAATTAAATATATATAAATATATAATTAATTATATATATAATCAAATATGTATATATAATTATATATAGATTTTATATATATATAAAATGTTATACATAATTATAACATATATATATAATTATAATCATATACAATTATAATATATATACATATGTATATATAATTTATATGTATACATTTATATATATATACATATATATACATATATATACATACATACATATACATATATACATATATACATGCATATGCATATACATATACATACAAATACAAATATATATATATATATATATATATATATATATATATATATGTATATATGTATGTATTTGTATGTATATTTATGTATATGTATATGCATATGCATGTATATATATATGTATATGTATGTGTATGTATATGTATTTATGCTTGACATATAATCATAAATTGCAAGTAACTTAATTCACAAACAAATAAGAAGTACAAGCATTTACTTGCATTCATTGCTCTTCGGTGCACATTCCACCAGAGAGAGAGAGAGAGAGAAAAAGAGAGAAAGAAAGAAAGAAAAACAAAGAAAAATCCAATATATTCCCTTTTTTTAAATCAGAATAGGCAGTTTTCCTAGGGTCTTTCAAGGAGGGCAACAATGTTATTTGAATTAATTAAAAGGTTTCAAAATAAT
>BOPN01005320.1:97299-100792 GCA_017312705.2 Penaeus japonicus
TGTGAATATTTACGTATATGTATATATATGTATATGTATATATATATATATATATATATATATATATATATATACACGCATATATATATATGTCCTCTCTATCTTGAATATATTTATCTTAGTATGTCCATTATTATCTATGATACCTTTATTTTTTTAATTTCAGACCCCTTTTGGCTCGTCAGTTGAACGACCAATTGCTGATGTTAGAGAAGTGCTACATCGACGCTGAAGGCAGTCCTCTCAGGCCCCACATGAAGTATGGCTAAATCGATTATTGCTGTTCAGAAACACATCCAACCCGTAAACTGACTTTTATATGCATCTATCTTTCTATCTTTCTTCGCAGGAATATGGTCTTTGGTACAAATAACTTCAACCAATACGACGGATGGACGGCTCCAGCGGTCCGTGATGCTATATGGGAAGCAACCCAGTGTCAAGGAGAATGCATTCAGGAATGGGAGACTGTCAAGCAACACATTTCTATTCTCCAATATGTTATCAACTCTGCGGTCCTTGCCATGAAAGATTTTCAGACTTTTTGAGAATATAGAATAAGATGATATATATATGTGTGTATATATATATGTATACATATATATGTATATATATACGTATATATAAATATATATATATATATATATATATATCGGTATATATATATATATATATATATATATATATATATATACATATGTATACATATATATATGTATATATATATATATATGTATGTATATATATGTATATATATATATATTATACATATACATACATATATATATATATGTATGTATGTATGTATGTATGTATAATCATCAATAAATGTACACACAGTGTTTACATGCTCTCCCACACTATGTAAGAACATTTGGTAAGGAAAAAATACACCCATTCTTTTAATTCATGTCAGTTTAAACTTGATCATTACTGGAGTAAAGGATATGCGGTTGTTTAGGAATTGTCCTTTTTCGTGATAGTTGTTGGGGATAGATACTGTTCAGGAATTAAGGTCTTGTACGTATCCATTGGAGTTGGCGAGTTGGTAATGTTTACATATGCATAATATAAGTTTATATATATATATGTATATATTATGTGTGTGTATGTATATATGTATATATATATATATATATATATATATATATATATACATACATATATATATAATCATTGGCTTTTTCAGTAACTAATATGACTCTGATAAGAAAAATTATATCAAATGGTTTTATTAGAAGTATATCGCATCAATAATAATATGAAGATCACAATAAAAAAATAGTTACCCCTATATTAATATTATTTAATATTATATATGATAGAAAATTGATAGGGGGAACTTCAAGAAAATAAGATGTGTGTGTGCGTGCACATACAATGTAAGGACTCTGAGAACAAAATACGATCTTTTGACACTGCTTGAGGAACTTTCATTTATTAAATGGGATATTGTAAGACTTTCTGAAGTTATAAGACTAGGCGAAGAGCAGAGCAACATTGTACAAGAGGTAAGCATTATCAATAAAGTAAATGTCGGTAGCGACCATAGACTGGTCAGAAGTCGAGTTAAATTACAGCTAAAAAGGGAACGAAATGAGCTCTTACAGAAACCTCTTGTTAATCTAATTAACATAAAGAATATGGCGACATCCGAAACAAACTCAGCTCTCGAAGATCTTGACATAGACCAAACAAAGGACCAATTCAGGAAGTTGCTCATTAAACAGGCAGTAAAGACGTAAGAGAAAGGTTCACTAAGCTTCCGGTAGAAACAAAAAAGCTCATGAAACAGCGTAGGAATATAAAAGTAACATCAATCAGGGATAAAATAGAATCAGTAAAGCTGACTAAGACGATAAACAAGAAGAAAGATGTGTGCAAATTTAACATAAGGAAAAAAAATGAAGGTCTGCTTTCCGGCGCCAGCCTTAAGGCAACAAAGAGGAGGCTCGGAATAGGGAAAAACCAAGTTTATGCACATAAACCCAATGGAGAGGTGACATACAATAAAAATGAAATTATCAAAGTAATAGAACACTTCGATTGTGACTTACAAAAAATAATCAACCACGTACGGAGACAAACACAATTGTTCCAAACATTACGGCAAAAGTAAATAGGGCACTAAAAGCATGAAAAGAGGAAAAACACGGAGAAGACGGCATTAGTGTAGATCTTATTCAAGATGGAGATATTGCGGCATTGAAACTGGACAATTTTTTTAACAAACGTCTAAGCGTCGGTAGAACTCAATCATAAATTTAATACCCAAAAAGGGGGACACAAAAGACTTAAAGAATTACCGACCTATAAGCCTCCTTTCAGTAATCTACAAACTGTTCACAAAAAACATCACAGCCCGCATTACCGATGCATTAGATTGAAAACAATCCAGAGAACAGGCAGGCTTCCGCAGCGGATTCTCAACTACAGACCATATCCACGCACTAGCCCAAATAAGAGAGACAAGAAACGAATATAGGAAGCCCCTGTGTATGGCATTCGTAGATAACGAAAAGGCATTCGATTCGGTACAGATAGCACCAGTACTAGATGCAATTTGTAAACAAGGAGTAGAGGAAATATATTGCAGATTATTAGATTATATATATATATATATATATATATATATATATATATATATATATATATATAGAGAGAGAGAGAGAGAGAGAGAGAGAGAGAGAGAGATGGTACAGCGACCATCAAAATGCACACAGAAACCAATAAATGCCTAAAAAAAGGGTGTTAGTCAGTGCGACACCATCTCACCGAAGCTGTTTACAGCTTGCTTGAAGGAAGTATTCAAGAAGTTAGATCGGAAGGAGAAAGGGATTGAAACAGGCAATGAACAATTAAGCAATTTAAGATTTGCAGATGACAAAAATATTTTCGGCGAGTCAGCAAATGAATTACAACAATTACTAAGCGATTTCATTGGGAAGGTCTAGAGATTGGCTTTAAAATGAACATGAAAAAGGCTAAGGTCATATTCAACAGTCGAACCCCATTTGAGCAAATACAAATAAAGGGCGAGGTACTAGAAGCAATAAACGAATATATATACCTAGAGCAACTCATCCAGGCGAATACATCCTGCGAAGCCGAGATAAAATGACGTATCAGGCTAGGTTGGAGTGCCTTCGTTACCCATAGTAATATATTACGAGGTCGTCTGCCACTATGTCTAAAGAAAAAGGTTTTGACCAATGTGTCCATCCCTTCCTAACATATGGGTCAGACATATGGACTACGACTAAAGTAAATTAGTGAATGCTCAAAGAGGAGATAAGGCAACAAACAAAAGTAGAGTTTATACACGACACAAAGATGGCGGGAGGAAATAGCGAATTTCGTATGAGTAAACTAGAATCAGAAGACCGGAATGACTAGAAAAGATTGAAAGATCTCAACGTCGTGCATAGGAATGATACAGGCTGATGATGGTGATGAAGAAGATGATATATATATATATATATATATATATATA
>BOPN01005321.1:0-2500 GCA_017312705.2 Penaeus japonicus
TATTAGAATAAACGACAAACTACGAGAAATTATGCTGATGTCACGCAAATAACGACGCACATGCAGTTTTTATATCGAGGTTCCATGAACGCCGTGGAACGTTAACTGATGCTCATCCCGAAGCGATCGCCGCAGCCTCAGTGACAGTGAGTCAAGCATCACCAATACTCTGACTGGAAAGAACTCCGAATGGCTCCTTAGTTGACAAATTTCCAGGGAGGTTTAAAAGGTACAACTTCCAAAATGTTGCAGTTGAGGTTTATTGGCATTTCGCTTGAGCGCCGAAAGTGCAAATGTCCCCTCTATTGTTTAATTTGTATGTGTATGTGTGTGGTTATGTGTAATGTGTGCGTGTGTGCGTGTGCGTGTGCGTGTGCGTGTGTGTGTGTGTGTGTGTGTGTGTGTGTGTGTGTGTGTGTGTGTGTGTGTGTGTGTGTGTGTGTGCGTGTGTGTGCGCGTGCGTGCTTCCGAAGACAAGCCATTATTGTTCTCGTCTTCCATTTCTGTTAACAAATCGCACAGATAATTTGATAGTCACGATATCAGGAGAGACGTAAATTGTCACATAATAACGATAAAACAAACTGGTAATGTGAAAAGAATATCACCCTCCGCTCGCTTTACACACAGTTGTGAATTGGTGTTTTTTAATCTATGCTCGTTGATATGTAACATAACTTATTAAATGTTAATTAAGTCACACCAAAATCTAGATAATCCAAATAATCTCTGATGACTATACGTAATGATGATCCCTCATAAACGAAGTAATGATGTACACTAAAAGGCCCTAATCATAACCAAATCTTAAATGAACCAGCATTTATTAGAATTAGAATATACGTAATGGCACACCTATATTTTAATTAGCTTATCATTACTTGTGATTCATTAACTAATAGTCATTTGCATTAGACCTCTTTAGCGGAATACGTCATACAAAGCTGCGTTTGCACACTAGAATGCAAAATAACACGTGCTGGGTACTCAATACTGAAGTGCAAAAATGCAGACACTTTGTGCACATTCTCTTGAAGGTAGGCCATACATCAAATAATCATTACTATTTTCTTTTATTTTTCAATAATTCCCTCTTGTTCAATATGACCTGCCGATACGATAATAGCTTTAGGATATAGTTTAAGATGAATTATAAGAATAACTGAATATTAAGATTAAATGTACGCGTATGATAAAACTAAACTGATATAACCAATGTCATTTTCGAATTTGCTGTGTTTGCTAACGGAAGGCCTTAGGCGTCGAAAGTTGACTCAGGATTTGTACTTAAGGACACACAAGGAACCCAAGGCAGATCAGACAGAGAGAGGCAGAGCAGGTTAGACAGACAGACAAGAGCGAACAGCCGGGTGTATTAACAAGAGTC
Organism: Penaeus japonicus; assembly: GCA_017312705.2. Taxonomy (NCBI): domain Eukaryota; kingdom Metazoa; phylum Arthropoda; class Malacostraca; order Decapoda; family Penaeidae; genus Penaeus; species Penaeus japonicus. The sequence goes on from BOPN01005321.1 coordinate 1,388, forward strand.
CACAATAAAGACCATGGCACGTGAACGTCTGTCTGCTTATCCACCGACCTACAACCAAGGCATCGGGTGCTTTACAACTGCTCCCATTGGTGGGTTACAACTGTTGCCAGCAAGCTGGTTACAGCTGGTGGAAGCCGGTGGATGCTACGATTTTGCTGGTATCGGGCTCCCAACTCCGAAGAAGCCGCTACGCCGAACTCTACCATTGATATCGAAAATGGAGAGAATATACTGAAGTTCCCGCCCACCGCCCACACCACAGTAAGAACTTTGCCCGCCCGCCCACACCACAGTAGGAATTTCGCCCGCCCGCCCACCCTGTTCTACCGCCGCCCATAGCAGCCGACCTGTCCGTGCTACGTAACTTCTTGCACGTCGACATCCATCTATCATGGCAACCCAAGACTGCCCACCGCGGATTTTGGGCATAACACGAGCGCCCCACCCCAAGCCACGAAGTCTCTGACACGAGCAGAAAAGACTACAGATGAGAAGTCAAGAGGACCGCCACACCGATCCGCGGTACTACCTACGACCCGCTCGCAGACGCCCCATCTACATAAAAAATCCCGTAAGTTAGAGAAACCCAGGCTCTTTTTGTTAGGTTTAGTTAGATTTCATTAGGATTTAGGAATTTTTATGCTGTGATTTTCTTTCTATTTCGTGTTTATTACTCTGTTTATCTGTTCTGAAATACCTGCGCGGGAGAGTAATTCCGCAGAATTTTTCCTCCTCTTTACTGCCTCATGCCTAGGTGTGAACAAATTAATCGTTGAAAGGGAAAGTCCTCCCCTCCCCCCTTTCTTCCTTGTTCATGTATATTATCACCGGTGATCGTTATAACAGTATCTGGGCCTACTGAACTCTCTTTACTCTTGTAAATCTTATAGGAAGAATGGCCAGAGTATTCTGAAGTTATATTTGCTATGTTAATGCTGAGACTCAGATATTTTCATACGGTATGTATTGTTTCTTCGCTCAGTTTCTTCACACGTGCCAATTTCTCACCCCTTCCCCCTCATGACCTGACCTGAGTCAATGTTTTTACTTCCCTTTTGTCGTAAAACAACCCTTCTTCTTTTTCTATTTATATTTCCCTTTTTCGGGCAAGGT
>BOPN01005321.1:12500-15000 GCA_017312705.2 Penaeus japonicus
GAAAAAGGCTCCGTCATTATAGGCATTGGCTTAAGGGGAACGGGTTTCACTCTCCCTTTGTGTGACATTCTTTGACATTTATCACAAGACCGACAAAAATCCCGCACATCACATCCTATACCTGACCAATAAAAATGATCTGTTATCCTTCTCAAGGTCTTGCGATGTGAAAAATGGCCGGCAAGAGGAGACTCGTGAGCTACAGACGTTACTATTGCTCTGCAGTCAGAAGGTACCACTAAAGACACTTTCCCAACATTATCTTGAAAGTTAGAATTTATGCATTTCCGATAAAGCAACCCATCAATTTTAACAAATTCAAAAGTCATACCATCACGGGTGTTGTGCACTTCCCCCGACTCGACCTTCTCCCTGATAGAAGACAAAGATGAACAGGAACTCTGCAACTTCGCAAATTCCGTTGGAGTGATACTTAGGGGCTCGAGCTTTGGTAAAACGAGAGGATGGATCCTTTTGTTCTTGGATGACCTTGTCTGTACAGCCTGTACCTGATCATTGTTATGAGTGGAAGAATCATTAGTTATTTCAGAAATATCAGAATAGGAATCACGCACTCCCGGGATATTGCCGATGAGTACACTACAAAATTTAAGAGGTGCTCTTAAAGCGTTAGTCCATCCGACAAAGTAGGGGCATGCGATGTAACAGCGCACCTGAGGGAAATAATTCACTCCCTAGATAATCATTAACTTTCACTAATTTACTGTTATTGGTATCAATATTTGGCAATACTTCCTCTGAAACCATAACACATGAACAGCCAGAGTCTCGTAGAATAGTAGAAACCCTCTGCCCATTCACAGTACCAGTAGCCAGAAATTTACGTGGAGTCGTATCAGACAAGGAAAAGCCAACCTTTTCAATCTTTTTCTCTGTAGAGATACTTTTAAAAGCTAAAGGATTCTTTGGACACCGATTCCTATAATGACCAAAATCCCCACAACTGTGACATTTGATTTGGTTGCTGTTGAAATTTTCCCTCGTGACGGAAAAATGATTAGCGGGTTTACTCTCGACACTTCTTTTACTTTTGACAGAAGTTACATTTGACTTAGGGTAAGCATTGTGAGCAGCAGCCCAGTTATCCGCTAGCTGTACTGTCTGATCAAGAGTAGGTACATTATGTTCTTTAATGTAAGTTCGAATATCTGGAGAAAGGGAAGATTTAAACTGATCCAGTAACATAAAGCTTCTAAGTGACTCGTAAGATTTTTCGAGACCGCTACTATCTATCCACTGATCAAAAAGTCTGCCGAGATGAATAGAAAATTGTTTATAAGTTTCTCCAACTTTTATTTTAGCAGCTCTAAAATCTTGCCGATAACCATTAGGGGTTTTACAAAATCCATTAAGAAGGGCTTCTTTCAACTGTTTATAATCAGCAGTTATTTCAGGTGATAAAAACGTGTATATATCCACTGCTTTCCCGGTGAGCAAACTCCCTAAACGCACAGCACTCAAGGTTCCTCACTGATGTCTAAAAGAGACTGGCAACACGTTCCGAAGCGAATGGGTAAGAGGCAAAGTCTTCGCCCTCTTGGTACACCGGTAAATTAGGTCTTACGGCACCACTTACATTAAGGGGAGACAAAGAATTATTAATGTGATTACCAGCAGTAATTCTAGCCAATTCTAATTCGTGAGCTAATCTCACTTTCTCTCTTTCTGCCTCTATCCTAGCCTTTTCATTCTCTTCCTCGGCCTTTCCTCTTTCTCTTTCTGCTTCTAACTCTTTCAACTTCACTTCTCTCTCCCTATTTCGCTCCTCTCTCGCAATCGCTTGCTGGTTAAGAACATATTTAGGTATATCATCGCCTTGTAAACCTAAGGCTTCAGCCTGTTCTTTAAGATTATTGATAGAGAGATCACAGTCAGGCATAATTAAATATGTACATTTAATATGCAATATAACAATTTCAGCGAGCAGCTGATGAATACTAGAGGGCCGTAACCCGCACCTAGCAACAATTCTAGAAGGTGTAATCCTGCACCTAGAATATGAAATATACGGTCTTACTGATACAGGGGTACTGAATCAGTAGCATGTCCCACGGGCATTACTCAATATAAGGGTGGGCCTCTCCCACACTTCCACTAGATGCAATAAGGACAATGTGGCACTCGTCTCCGGGCCCCAAGGACGACAAGCGAGGATGGGTATCCTGTACTTATAAATCCCCCAAAACCTCAGAAATCAGACATCCTGGCAAGGTCGCCACTTGTGAATAATTAGGTTCTTTTAGTAATCAAAGGATGTCTTCAGTTCTGAGGGTTTGAGATAAACACCGGTGAACAATATATATTTGTTTATTTCAATCAAAATAATTAAGTGATAATTGTTAAATAAAATAAATAAGGATGAACATGAATTACCGTCACCAAAATTTAACCCTTTTCTCTCAAATAAGTTCCAAGATAAATTAACTAAATTATCAAATTATTGTCACCTGAAACGAGGTGAACCTTAAAAATTACGACA
>BOPN01005321.1:20000-25000 GCA_017312705.2 Penaeus japonicus
GGCCTAATACGGGCCTTCCGGAATACTAAATGATTCTTGTTGCTTGGTGATACATTTTCATATATTTTGACAGAATGAGTTCTTGTGAATATGTAGTTTCTAAACCAACAGCAATTAATTCCGTTTTTTCTTAGTTTGTTGAGAAGGATTTCATGATTAACACTGTCAAAAGCCATCGACAAATATTAGGGTTATTTACTCCCAAGAATGCTGTCGACTGATTTCCGACTATTTTCTCAAGAACTTAGATATTACTGGGAGTAGAGAAATGGGGCAATAATTGTTTATTTCATCTCTGTCTCCTGAATTGGAAAAATAGGTTTTATGATGCTATGTTTCCAGAGCGATAGGTAAGTACCGGTAACTATTTACAATGACTGTCAGATAGTACGTAATTGCAGGTAGATTATCGATGGGCAACACCGTCCGCTCCTATGGAGGTTGTCTCTCGCGTGTTTTATTGTTAGTATTGTTTCAATATCTACTGGTTCCGATCTGAAAGTATTTTTTGTGGGCCTTGTTCTAGTTGTATTTTGTGGAAATGTGTAGATGGTTGTCTGTTCATAGGTGAGTCTGCAGATTTCTACAAAGAAGTCATTGAAATGTTTATGTTGTTTCCGGAATTTAGGCAAATGTCTGTAAGATGTTTATTATTAAGCCCTAATGTATTTACCAGTTTCCATGTTATAGTCGAGTCGTGTCAGGGGAGCGTGGCGGAGGTGAGGGAGAGCTAGGAGAGACGTTGCTCATCGGCACTGCCATGGAAGGTGTGTGGGGAGGGGCCAGGTAGTCAGGAGAGGATGGTGGCGAGCATGAGCTAGGAGAAGCATTGGTCATGGATATACTGCCATTGAAGGAGTAGGGTGGGGGGAGTGGTTGTGTGTATGCTTATTGTATGGTGTGGATGTAGAGGGCATTCTGGTAGGGAATGCAAAGGGTAGAAAAGGTTGGTATTTGGATTGGTCATGGATAGGGGTTGAGAGATCGGATGTTGTGTGGTGGGAGGGAGGGGGTTGAGGTTGTTGTGACGGCAGGCTACTTTCCGCACTCCTGCGTCTGGGGAGGCATCATACCTTGTCTAATCACAGTGTATAAAGAAGATCGTTGTTCAGGTCAGCAAGTCTATATTATTTTGAAGAAAGTTTTGACTACTGAAGCAAGGTTCAGGTTGGCTTTGTGTGTCTTGGTGTTTCTTATGGAGAAATAAATGGCGTAGAGATACCTGTTTTCTTTGACGGTGGAGACCAATCAGTGACGGGAGTGTTTGTCGTTGTTGTAACAAACACTACATTATCCTTTTGATGTCTCTACTTGGGTATTTTCGTTTTTCTAGAGTCTGATATATATTTATAAGATTATTGTGGGCGTTGTCGATTTCATCATGGCTGTACAACTTCCTAATTTGATCAAACAGGACCATCCGTGCCTTGTTGCTATATTGCCAATCCGATAAATGGCTTTTCTGTCTGTCTTGTTTCGCTGTTGTCACTGTATTCACTGGTAGGGTTGCTGTGGTTTGCCTTGGGTTAGGGGGTGGGGGGCAGCTTTACCCGGCTACCGTTGAGGTACCCATTACCAAGAGCCAGGGTGGAGCTTTGACCCGCGCTGTCAAGGGGCCCGGGGATCAGAGCTCGGGCTAACTGCTCGAGGAAGCAGCGGGGAAGCCTTCTGGGTTGGCCCCCGTAGACGCGGAGGGATTTATCAGATTTCCCTCTTCCTGTGCGGGACCACGAAGTATCATGGCTCGCAGAGCTGGCAGCGGCGGAGAGGAGGCAAAATACATATACATATATACATATATATATATATATATATATATATATATATATATATATATATACATATATATATAAATACTTGTATATACATATATATATACATACATATATATATAAATACTTGTATATACATATATATATACATACATATATATATATAAATATATATATATATATATATATATACATATATATACATATATATATATATATATATATGTATACATATATATATATATATATATATATATACATATATATATATATATATATATATATATATATATATATATATATATATATATATATATATATATATATATGTACACACACACACACACACACACACACACACACACACACACACACATATATGTGTATATATATATATATATATATATATATATATATATATATATATATATATATATATATATATATATACGTATATATATATATATACATATATATATATGTATATATATACATATACATACACATCTCTTTCTCTGTCCTATCCTACTTCCATCCTATCCCTATCCTGCCTAGCTTCCCGGTGTAATCCACAGGGGAGTCGAGCACAAGCGGACCACTTCCCGTGCTTTTATTTCTGTTGTGTGTTGGCCCTCTTTTATATATTGAACCTTTTTTGTTTTTGTTATAAATAAAAATTCCAAAAAAGTCTTTGGCTTTCCACGTTTGTTTGCAGATCCGCATGGTGTGCGGGTAACAGAACATTTGAATTCCGTTTTTACTACCAAATTATCCTATTTCTTTTATAGTTTTATTCGCTGAATAACACTTCATCTTTTAATTCATTTATCGTGATTTTTCTGCATGGTTGCACCAGAATTTTAAATTATATCAATAACAGCCTGAATCTAGGGTTACTCCATTCTATTTAAATTATTATTATGTATTGTTTTATTACTTTTTACAGCTGCGCCTCCACCCACATGAGGTCCTGTAACCCTATGTTTTGTTTGTTTGTTTGTGGAATTAAAGGAATAGATATTCTGACTGGGCTTTTGATTCACACCAGGAAGACGCTGAAACAAGGTAGTACTGTACTTATAGATTGAACTTGTGTGCCGGTTTAACTATTGCCCTTTTTCTACTTTGAATTTTATTGACCTTGATCAATATTCCTTTACTTATTTCTCTTATTTACTCTGATTTTTACCCTTTTACTTAAACTTTAACTTTTTTGTATGATTCTTATTTGTCATTCGACTTTTATTTATTTATCTGTTTTCGCGTTTTAGTCTTGCTATTAGTTTTTGTCATTTTTTGTAGGACCTTTTAAAGTATTTAACTAATTGACTCTAAGTTTTAAATGAAGTTTACTTTGGTGCTTTCTCCAAATCTATGCTTAGTCTAGGTTTCGGTAGAGCTACACTTCAAGGGATAATTTGGATTGTGAGGTCGTCGTGGTTTTGAGACATTTTGAGAAAACGAACGTGGCCTCAGCTTACCCTGGCTCCCACTCCACTCGCGACTTAATTGGTTCCTATGTTACAGAACCTTACAGAGTGAAGCTGGCATAGAAAGACTATGATATTGCACATTTTGTTCTTTTTTTTCTATGCGTGGCAACTTCTACGTTTGTTGCCATTGCGCAACTGAGTTAACAAGTGGTGTCCTATTAGATTTAAATACTTCAGTCCATAAATTACACTGGTTATTCTCTTTAAAGAGATAGTAATTTCAACGCAAATTAGAATAACTATAATAATCATAAAGAGACACATAATAGAAGATAGTACATAATAGAAGATAGTATTCTGTTTGGGTTCTATATTTATAAACCTGATGCTATTGACAATCTAAGAAAGGGTCCTTTAGATTATTTTTGAAATTATTAAAGTTTGCAATACCTTAAAGATATTGAGGTAGTAGATTCCAGATTACCAATCTACGTACTTGCATATGTCGTGCCTCTAATTCAATACGCCATCCTTTGACACAGAGAGGATTACTTTATGAATATATACACATATATTTCATAACCGCATATGAATTAGACTCAACATTTTTAATTTGCTTATATGTAGGATAATGTGTAGGAAGTACAAATCATATGTTATCGTAAATTTATATATATATATATATATATATATATATATATATATATATATATATATATATATATATATATATATATATATATATATATATATATATATATATATATATATATATATATATATATTTGAAGTAATTCAGAAACGAGTATCGTAAGTTTCTATCTACATTCTATTACAATATCATTCCATTCAGTACCCCAAAAAGGTGACCTCGGAGTGGATAAAAACAAACAAACTGATAGCTTTCCCCTGTTATTACTGGCGTGGATGAAGGTGTAAATGAGACTGAATACCTTCACAACTCAGAAGATGTACTCGAAGCGTTTTGCATCAGAATCATATGAATTACATGCATTTCTAATGAAGAGCTAATTGAAACATGTTAATTACATTACCTGCGTGATTAGGTTATTCAAAATCGCTCCAGTATACTTCACTTTAAAGTACTGATAACTATTGAATGAATCACAACGGAACACAACCTTTGTCAAAAAGCTGCAATTGAAGAGTATTCTCCAATTCACACCAAGAAATTTTAGGAAAATGTTTCCGATTTCGAGCTAATGGACAATGCACTACAAAGATGGAATCACTGAATTAGCAGGATTGATTTAGCTGGGGGTGGGGAATTCATATTCCTATATCTGAAGTAGTTTCTTGCTTTCTTAGACTCACTTGCAAGGTTTGAACAAAGGGAGAGTCCTGCAATCTCCAGTGCTAGACCCCAACTATGGTCTTGCAGGATTAAGGCACGATCACCAAGTTGAAATCTGTGTCAGTATTCATCATGTGTTGTGACAGATGCTTTGCAAGGAATCTGCCACTTTTCAATTTCTCCAACAGCGAAAAGATTCTTAATTTTCTGAATTAACTCTCAGTATGTTTTGTTTTTTTGCTCTAGTTATATTTGTATGCGTATTTCTTATTCACAGATTCTGCTTGTTCACTTTTCCATATTTCGCCAAAATGCGTTTCTTGTGTCTGAAGACAATCCCCCCTACACCAATATTTTCTCCATTAATTAGTCTGTCTCTCCACCAGACAGATGGAGAAATGTCATATGTGCACTTACCTCATCACAAAATCGGTGCGCCATTTATGGTCTGTAAGACTGTGTTTAGCCTCTATCGCTGCA
>BOPN01005321.1:50000-62500 GCA_017312705.2 Penaeus japonicus
ACCCAAGGGTCATTAGGATCTGGTAGATCCTCCTCATCAGCTAGTGCATAGGACAACTCTTCTGGAGGATGATAGATTCAGATGGTTATGGTGAGCCTTCAACTGGATATCAGTATTGATATCCTGTATCTTGAAGGCCACCGGACCCAAACGCTTGATAATCCGGGTAGGACCGCGCCATTTCCCAACCAAGGGAGGTAAATCTCCCATGTGATGGGAACTTTCTACTGGCTGGAACTCAATCTTCTTGTCATGCTCCATAGGTAAAACGAAGTTCCTTTGAGGTGCTTCTTGCATTCACTCCTGCAGGTTGATGTTCTCTACAAACACAGCTTCATTGGTTAGAACGATTGGGAAGTTTGCATGCCAGTCAGTGAGCAGATACAGAGGTTGTTCAACCGTTGACCTGTTTAGGGCAGAATTAATTTGCAAATGTAGTTCAGGAATGAACTACATGTATGTTCGATGTATGCCAGGAAGTGAAGCTAGTGGGGGCAAATGTACTACTTACAAGGCAAAATTCCTCAAATTTTGTGGTACAACGAGCTGGTAGCAGATTCAATTTGGGAAGTGCCTTAATCGATAGATAACATCTTTTACCACAAAATTGTTAAGTGGAAGTGGCAGCTTCTTCTATGATGTTCCATCAGATAAGTACTGTTGAATACCAGTAAGTTGGGGGTTAGCTTTCTGCTCCTCTACAAGTTTCTCAGGTGAAAGTTCGGTAATCTTGAGATTGGCTATTTGACAAGATAAAAGGTCTGGAATGAAATTTGTAGGCCCTTCTTTGTAGCGCATAGTGAAGTTATAAAATGGCAAATCATGAGCAAACCAGGTCATCCTGGGTGATTTGATTGTCCTTGAAAAAACATATACAAGTGGGTGGTGATCAGTATACATAAAGTGCCTCCCATACAGATAAGAGTTGAACACCCTTACTCTCTCCACAATAGCAAGAGCCTCTATATCAATGACTGTATAACAGGTCTCGGCATCTAGTAACTTCCTACTGTAATAGGCTACTGCATGTGGGGGTTTCAGTACCATCCCTCTGCATGAGGCAAGCACCAAGAGCTATCTTAGAGGCATTGGTGTGGAGTTCAGTCTCCTTAGAAAAGTCAGGCTGACATAGAACTGGTGCTAAACTAAGCATTTCCTTCAGAGTTTCAAAAGCTGCTTGCTACTAGTTCCCAACTCCAAAATTGAATCTTCTTTAACAACAAATGTAAGGGTGATGCAAGGGTCTCATATCCTGGGATGTGTTTCCGAAAGAACCCTGTAGCAACTAGGAACCATCAAATTTCTCTGAATGTCTATGGTGATGGTGTCTGGGATTGAGCGAACACCCTCTCACATTTTGATGACCTTCCTTCTGATGATATTGTGAAGTCAAGAAAGTCAATGGTTGTGGCAGCAAACTGGCACTTTTGAATATTCAGATTTAGGCCTGCTAGGGAGAGTAGTTGAAGTGTCTCCTCTAAATCTTTTAGATGCTGAGCTGTTGCTGTAAATGATTACATCTTCCAAATATTTTAAGGTATAACAACGACAATATAACGTTCGTTGGAAATTACTAGGGGCTGTGGAGAAGTCAAAAGGGAGGCAACAAAACTGGAAGACCAGATACCCATCAGAAAAAGCTGCTTTTCGTCCATCCGAAAGCTCCACTTCTACACTTCAATATGCAGCACATGCATCCTGGGTAGTGAAAATACTCATGGGCCCCAGATCATCAATCAGCTCCTCAACATTGAGTCCATGATAGTCGACACAGAATTAAAGAGCACAACCATTTTTTTTCACCAAAACTACTGGACTCGGTAACATCTGTTCAGAGCATGAAGTTGCACTGTTCCTTAATTACTTGTTGAGTTGACTGGAGTAACCTCCACTGCCGTATTTGAACAGGTTGGGCGTCACCAGTGTTAATCTAGTGCTTGATGCCAGGCACAAGACCGACCGTCTCACTACCACTGAAAAGACCCCTATAACAACAGAGTAGCTGTGCGAACTCATGGCACTTGGTGTCATCAAGGTGGCTTAAATCTGGTTGGAATTTCAGTTTATTTCAAGGGTATCAACAGCTTCACAGGCAGAGATAGCAATGGAGAGTAGTAGCTCATCTTGCTCAACCTTCAGGTCACTATCATAGCCAAAGTCCTCTACTCCACAGAAATGATCAAAGGCATCTTCCTCCCAGTCAAAATCCGAGTCCTTCAGCTCACTTCAGAGAAGCCTGCCCTGACAGGGCAACTGCATGTCTGGTGACGGCTACTGCTAGGGGAGTCTGAGATTCCTGCAGTGACAAGGTACTGCTATAGACAGCTTCAATTACCTCAGCCATGCCGAGGCGAGTGGTCTTGGCGCAAAATTCACAGCCCACATAAAATAATGGCGACCCTAAACGGTAGTAACTGTGAATGGTACCATTAGTGTCTCTGCTACTGTTGGAGTTAGCATAACATCACTATCTGCATCTTGTGAATAAGGTCTACTACAGACACTCCCAGGCTCTTGGTCAGAGTTTGTGATGGTCTCAACACTGGCAACCTCCAGGGTAGGAAACATCAACTAGTCTTCCCTTGATACTTGATGGTCAAGTTTTCATCAAGGGGAAAGCTGAGGGTAACTTCAGATGTGGTGTAAATAGACTGGCCTGTTACCCCTCAAAGTACCTTTGTTGGGATCCTACATCGAAGTTTATCTTGAGGATCAATACAGGTGACTGCACTAAGCTTGATAAGAGTGACAGCTGATCCTGTGTCAAGGAAACAGCAGAATTTGTCCATTAACATTGAGTCCCATGGGTGGTCTTCCCGTGGGCCCTGGGGCAGTCACTTTGGAAATTGGTAGGGTTGTCTGGGTACTGACCGCTGTTTGTGCTCCTAGTCAAGGATTCACAAGTGGGGCTGGGAGCTCTGCCATACTGGCTAGACTGAAAGGGGCACTCTCTGGCGAAGTGGCCTGGTCCTTGACAGCAGAAGCAGGTAAGCACGCAGGAAGGTAATGCTCTGGTCTTTGTAGAAGAGGAGGCTGCTGCATAGCACTTGGAAATATCATGAGTGGCTGTTCAATGATATTCACAATACTGTTCATGTGATGGCATTGGTTCAGCTTGGTTTGCTGCTAATGAAAAGTGGATATGTCCCGAGCTTGTGGTGGATGATTAGGGTATCGAAGAGCTATATCATCAAAGTCATTTGAAGACTGATGACATAATAATGACTTGTCATGATGGATACTATTTCGGGAGTTCCATATGCGTTGCATTGGGGAACAATCTTCCTTTAAGACAAGGGAGTCCCTAAGCCAAACTGGTATTCCAGAACGAAACACTCGACAAATTAGCTCAGAAGGATACCCAATGGCTTCTTTATGGTCATGGTAACCTTGGTAAACTGACCCTTATAGTTGTATATAGAAATCCATAGGATCCTTACCACCAGCCATTTGGTTCTGATACAGAACTTCGTAAAAGTCCGCCGAAGTACAAGTACCATGGAACTTGGTCCGCAGAGAAGCCTTAAAGGTTGCCCAGTCCTGAATTTGGTCAAAAATGTTGATAAGCTCAGCCAGGCCATGACAGTTAGCTTGGGCAGCCTGGATGTACACTAGGGTATTTCAATAATTGGTGATTTTTGGAAAATCATTCAAATTCACGGGGACTGGTCAGAAGTAGGCTCCATTTATTTATTCTTGACTAGTGATACCATTTTTATTTTTTTTATCAATATTTACCTATTGCACTTTTAACTCAAGGATGCGAAAAATATTATTATATAAGTAGATGAGTCTGGGGTGAAATTCCCGTTTTCTATATTCTCTTCGTCATTTTAGCATTAATTACTTAACGATGTATTCAAATTATGTTGATTTATTTAATTGTGTATAGTATAATTCTAGTTTTTAAGATTATTTTTCTAATTATTTTCTTTAAACATAATAACACACATGGTGAAAGTATATTACAAATTAGAAATGTATCTTTTATTGGCAATATCTATAATATGCAACAACTTCTCACATGTACTATATTCCCCTATCCGCAATTACCGTGTATTTGATATCCCGTATATATTGGAATAAAGGAGAACTAAACACACTTTTCCAGCTTTTCCCGATTCCATTTTCAGCATGCCAAATACCTCATGTATGCAATCAGCATCGTGAGAGAGTGGCATGAAAATGACATCTGTTAAGCAGATATCTGCTGATGGATGCAAAGTAGGATTTGTCAAACCCTAATCTGATCCCTGCTTCTGAACACATTTGAGATGCCTCAGATGTTGTCTGAAATATATTCGGCTCGGTACTAATGACAGCTTTTCGCCAGCAAAAGAAATGGATCTTGGAGAACTCGAAGATACCTTTTATAATAGTAGGGTTCTTTTGGAATATCCTCAAGCATCTAATCAGATTGTCTTTCAAGCTAACTTTTGTCTTGGATTGCAAATCAGCATTTTCAATACTTCATAATTTATCAAGTACAACATCAAGTGATATACAAACATGTAATGATAAACACATATTACCTAACCACCTGACACCAACTGGCACAAATATCCTAGGCAATATCATGTTTTTAAAACTATTTTAAGGACTCAAGACAAAATAATTTTGCATGTCTGTTCAGTAGTTAATGAATGGTTACCCGTCAATAGCATTAAAGTTAATTGGCCACTGAAAACGGACCTCATCATTTATATCCTCATAAAAATCAATCACTTCTGTTAATTCCCTGAGGTTATGACATGTTTTTATTCATATTAGTTATCTTCAATGAAGCTAGTGTCATCTCTTTTACCAATTGTTGCCTACCTTTTCTTGCGGAAAATGGTAGTATCTAAAGGAATCAATCTGCTGTTAAGACCTACTACTTGAGGAAAAAAACAATCAGTAAAATTTGTTGCATTATTTCCGTGGTGTATTTCCGTTTCCCTTCTGGCAGTCATCAGGAGTGGATAAATCTTCTAAGGTTGAGGAAGATTAAGTTTCCGTTGTCATGTTCATCATCAGATGATGTGAATATGTGAAAACGATACAGATTCTGTATCGTTTTCACATATTCCTGAATCTCACTCAGTAATTTATTTGACAGACTACATTTCCTCTTATTTCTGTATTCCTTCCTTTTAGTAGGCTTTATGGTCAGCAGAACCAGTGGATGCAGCACTACCATTTAACTTTGCTTCATACCACTCGATGTCTTCTTGTAGCACTCTCTCGGTTGTCTTTTGCCTTTAAAAGATACGATTTCAGTACCAATAAACGAAGCTTTCAAACTCTCCTCCTGTGTATAATAATATACTTTCTTTATGTTAAGTACTTTTGTGATGGCCTTTAGTTTAGTAATAGTCTTCAGTCCAAATTTCTGATATAATTCTTCAATTTAGTCACAAGTTTCAAAGCAATTTGTCGTCCAGAAAAGTTTGAATTTCAATCAAACACTTTCAGCGAATTATATCGTGCCAATATATCACAAACAAGTAGCAACACAACAGAAGCTTGTGGGAATGTATAATAATGTTATTAATTAATTAACGTTTATATGCTTATTGAAGAAACACGGCATTACTTTACAGGCCATTAAGTTCAGTGAGGAACTAGAAGTATTGACAGACTTCCGACCTAAGGTCATTGAGGAACTTGCTATATGCGGTATTTAAGTGCTTAAGGTCTGTGAGAAATTTGTTGCACGCAATATTTAGGTTCCCAAGGTCAGCGAGGAACTTGATTGCGATTCGGAAGGGAACTATGATCACTTAAGGTTAGCGAGGAAGTTCGAAGTGCGTGGACCTCGTCCGCCTTCGCGGCCCCAATTCCGCGGAAATGCGTAATATATCAAATTGAAAAGTGCAACCCCTAAACGTTATCAGATCAAGCTGATTTTTTTCACATTTCATTTTTATGATATATGGAGCCTATTTTTGTACAGTCACAATGACATTTCAAAAGTTGCAATTATTGAAATACCCTAATGTGCGTGTGTGTGTGTATGCGTATGCATATATTTATCTATTTATCTATAAGTATGTAAAGAAACCAGTATTGCTAAAAATGTCTGTGACTTGTGTTGTAACAGTACACTTCATTATTCATTTCCCTGATAGACTTTGCATTAGCGAAAAGTAATGTCTTCGACAATATCAGTAGTTCACAGAAAAGACACGATTAAACTATTACAAGGGTTTAGTCAAACGTAAAAAAGACGTTGTCAAAATCACACGCTTTAGCATTTACACATTTACCTGTGTTTTTCCATATATTTGCAATATGGGAGAAAAAAACTTTTTTATGTAAAGTCATCCAGCGAAACTTAATGATAAAGAAAACAGAAAAGAATAACGAGTAACCTAAACCTTCAATGGTGGTTTTAGGATATTCTCGAGGGGGCGGGAGTGAATGCGCATTACGTGGGCTCGAGGCTCCGTTCTTGCCCCCTGTAGGTATGAATATCTGGTCCTTGAGGATGATAACCCAGCGATCTCTGACGCCTCAAACTGGCAACTCACCTTGGGATGAACCTTAGCTGTATTTGTATATATGTAGATATAATAGGAGCATCTGAGACAAAAGACCGACAGACAGACTGAGTAGGTAGACAGGACCCTAAGGCCTTTAGCTGATATTTCTTCACTATACTACTATATTGTCGTGTGTGTTATCTTATAATGAGTGTAACTCTCGTATTGTTGCGTGTGTATTGTAGCGTTTATCAATTGTATATAATTTGTGACTCATTGTATTGTATATAGTGTAGTATATCATGAATCATATATAAATATTGACGTGGTTATCTTGTTTCGCAATCAACCCTTTGTTAATATAGATACTATATAGACACACTACACACGCACACGCACACGCACGCACACAGGCGCGCGCGCACAGCCGGTTTGATCCTCATATAAGCAAGAGTTTTCCTAAATTCAGCCACAGGCGATGAATCCTCGCGATACGCATTAATATAAGAACTGGTAAACCCCAAGATATCATGTGTTGACCGAATATGCACGAGGGCGAGATAAATATTGTTTGTGAGCAGGAAATGACATTTAGCGGAGTAGATTAAATGAGCTTGTTAGTAATACTGTAATATGCGTTTGGTATAATGGATAGATTCTCTCACTTGGCATTAGACTTCAAATCTATACCAAACGAAAGCTAATGTGTGTATTAGGTTACAGTAAGGTTGGAATTTAAATACATAAATAAATTAATCAATATATATATATATATACATATATACATATGTATGTATGTATATATACACATATATACGTATGTATGTATGTATATATATATATATATATACATATTTACATATATATACATATATATATACATACATATATACATATATATATATACATATATATACATATATATACATACATATATATACATACATATACATATATATATATATATATATATATATATATATATATATATATGCACTAATGTTGGAATTTAAATGCGCGCGCGCGCACACGCACACACACACACTTATATATAAATATATATATATATATATAAATATATATAATATGCATTTATGTAACTATCTATCTCTATTTTCTACCTGTATTTATGCGTGTTGCTGTGAATATCTATATACCAAAGAAGCAGTTCAGCGCCGCAAGGTCAGGAAGCACTGACCTTAGTTCCCCGCACTCCTTACCTGCTCTTCCTCGGACTTTTCTAAAATTCAATAATTAACAATTCTGCTAAGCACTTCACCTGCAAATTCGCTTCATTTTAGTACAATCGGTGAGTGATTTGTTAAAGGGCCTCGATTAGCAGGGCATTCGAATTTACATATATTGAAACAATGTATGCACTATAACACATACTAGTTTGTTTCCAATCAAATATATACTCAACAGGGGGGGGGGGGGGGATAAATAAGAGCAAGATGAAAATAAGAATACATTCAATGTATAGTATGAAAATATGCGAGACATATGGCCACAAAGGTTTTATCTATATATTTCTGTGTAGTCATATGCCTTTTTTGTATGGACAAACCATACAATTTATGTATCTCCGATCCCGTAAAACTATATTGGTATCGTTCATTGGTGGTCCTATGAGATGTACTAACTATTAATCATACGTTATAACATGTGGCAAATAGACAGCATATACCGTATGTACCATATATTTCTGCTGTGTAACGTCTACCTGTAATTATCGAGCATAACAGGTGTGAACCTTAATATTAATGATGTCCATACACCAAGTTTTCATTTCAACAATATAGAACTCCGACTACTCTCCCATACTTTGAAAGTTAAGGGCAATCATAAGGCTCGCCCAACCCTCCGTCACTCTAGTAACTCTAGTAACTCTAGTAACATAGGTCAACAGGAGGGCGAGGGCTGGAGCCGCACTCGAGGA
Source organism: Penaeus japonicus (assembly GCA_017312705.2). NCBI lineage: Eukaryota > Metazoa > Arthropoda > Malacostraca > Decapoda > Penaeidae > Penaeus > Penaeus japonicus. Next base: position 58,404 of record BOPN01005321.1, read on the forward strand.
GCGCGCGTGAATCCGCCACAACACTGCGCACATCAGCTGGTTGGGAGAAGTCATAAGGAAGAGTATTTCTGTTGGTGTACGTTCGTGTCATGGATGACGGTCCGGTATAAGGGATCGAAAGCGCCTCGCCACCCCTGCGGAATCCTCATACAAAGAATCCGGTTCTGTTGACATTACGCATGTCAATAGACTTATACTCTGTCAAGTCACCTATATCAGTAGTAAAGTTTACACTACAGTTTGATGGAATTGAGAGGAGAACGATTTGGACTTCTCTAGAGTGAGGAAGGGCGTGGGCGATGTCGGTGGTGAGCTAAAGCACCATGGCGCCCACAGCGGGCCAAAACCCCTCGGCCTCCACCCACCAACAGACGAGAAATGGCACAAAAGTGTTCAGGATTGTGGTGTTGGGAGAGGGTGGGGTCGGGAAGTCGGGTGAGTGATGTGTCTTGGCCTTTGTGAAGTGTTGTTATTTTTGCCGTGTGGTTTGTGTTGTGTCTGTTTGGTGGTTTGTTGCTTGTGCTGTGTGTTCTTGCCTTTGCACATGCTTGGGATCTTCTTGTGTGTTCTCGTGTTTCTTTTGTGTCCGTGTTTTTGCTATATCATTGCCCTTGTAGTGTAAATAAGCTGTTGTAGTGTGTTCTTGCTTTTACAGTGTGCTCATGATTTTCCAAGGGGTTTTTATTTTTTTTTAGCATATTCTCATTTGTATATTGTGTTCTTGCATTTTCTTTGTTGTTGATTTTTACAATGTGTTCTTGCTGTTGTTTGTGTGTGTCAGGGTGCTTGTTTTTGATTTCATGGTGTATGTATTCTCTTACTGTGTTCTTACTTCAATAGTGTATGCTTGCAATATCCTTGTATGCATAATTAGTATTTGCTTGTATAGTGGAAACTTGTTTTGCTGCATTCCTGGCTTTGTATCAAGGCCATGCTTCTGTAGTATAGATTTGATGTGCTCTTGCCTCTAATGTGTTCTTGTTTTTGCTGTTCCTGTGTTTTTTTTTTTATTTCTTATCATTACTTACCCTTGTCATATGTTTTGCTTATGGAATGAGTTCTTGAATGTGGAATGTGTCTGTCCTTGACTGTGATTTGGATTACATTTCTTTTATTATGTTTGTATTTTTTCCCCTATTTTTGTAATGTTTTTCCCATGGTCCCTTCTTATTTTTTTTCTTTTTCTCACTTATATATTTTAGCACTAAAGTAGTGGCATATTTCATGCAAATTTTATGTTCTGCTTTGTTTGACTATTTCTTTCATGAGTGTAAAAGAATTTAGATAGATTATTCTTAAGGAGTTTGTTTCTTCTTTAGGATTACTTGGTCACTGGGGACTTATCGTTTTGCATAATGCATTTTTGCAATTGTGAACGCACATATTTTTTTATGGGCACATTGGGAGTTAGTGTGCAGTTGCTGTATATTTCTTATGTTAGTTCAAGAAATGAATTGTGGTATGTTTTCATATATTGCATTGTATTTATATTTTTTATGATGATTTTGAGAGTTATGAGAATTTAATGGCTAGACAGTCCCCCATATTATCTTATAAATCATTTTCATATGTGTGATAGAAATGCTGTATTTATATGACATATTTCTTCTCTACTTTTTGTCTTTTGAAATTTATGTGATACACTAACAGTCCATTTCATTATTCAGAAGGGAATATTAGCCTTTTCCCAAACAATTTATAAGGACTACAAATGTATCTCCTGGCAAAAGCATTATTGTATATAAGAAGATAATAAAAAATAAAAAAATTAGATTTCAAAATTCATTGATGAGTTGGTATTTTTTTATTGCATACATAATAATTTTTAATGTTTATTTTGTATTTGGTATTATTTATCATTATCACATAACTTCTTTCTAGTGTTAATCAAAGACTTTGTTGAATGCCTAGCTTAAATAGGCTTAATAGAAGTATTTATAGACAGTCATGCAGGGGAAGGGCAAAGAGCAAGGGAAGATCATGCACATACCAGTCCTTGTCAGTATTATAAAGGGAATCTTTTATGTTTTTGTTTTTAAAATTTATATTATTCATTTTTTTTGTTAGACTTGTCAAGTGTGATTTTTACCACTACTCTTCTTATTCCTTTTCTTACTTTTACTTGTCCTCCTCCTCCTCCTCCCTCCTCCTCCTCCTCCTCCTCCTCCTCCTCCTCCTCCTCCTCCTCCTCCTCCTCCTCCTCCTCCTCCTCCTCCTCCTCCTCCTCCTCCTCCTCCTCCTCCTCCTCCTCCTCTTCTTCTTCTTCTTCTTCTTTTTCCTCCGTCTGTTCTTCTTCTTCTTCTTCTTCTTCTTTTTCATCTTCCTCATCTTCCTCCTGCTCTTCTTTTTCCTCCTCCTCCTCCTCCTCCTCATCATCATCATCATCATCATCATCATCATCATCATCATCATCATCATCATCATCATCATCATCATCATCATCATCATCATCATCATCATCATCATCATCATCATCATCATAATACTCCTCCTCCTCATACTCCTCCTCATACACCTCCTCATATGCCTCCTCATACACCTCCTCATACACTTCCTCTTACATACTACTACAATATCAGCAATTATTATAACTACTACTATTACTATTATATTACTATTACTTTTACTATTACTATTACTTTTACTACTGCTGCTTCAACTACTGCTACTTCTACTACTTCTACTTCTACTACTTCTACTTCTACTTCTACTACTTCTACTACTTCTACTACTTCTACTACTTCTACTTCTACTTCTACTACTACTACTACTACTACTACTACTACTACTACTACTACTACTACTACTACTACTACTATTATCATTATTATTATTATTATTATTATTACTATTACTATGACCATTACCACTACTACTACTACTACTACTACTACTACTACTACTACTACTACTACTCTACTACTACTACTACTATTACTATTATTATTGCTATTGCAACTATGATAAATAGTACAGCTAGTAACAGAACAATTAATGTTTAATATTGTACCTTTGATGTTTAGATTATTGTTACTGCTGCAAATACAACTAAAAGCTACTGCTGCTATATGATTACTGCTCTTACTACCTGCTATCACTACGATCACTATTTTCCTCTGTAGCAAATTTATGATTAACATGATTTATCATAGTACTGTCACTCTTTAATACTATGACTTATTTCTTTCTTGTCATATGTAATGTCACTATAGCCTTTACTATATGTGGTATTATTTGGCATCTGTTTATTGTATAATTGATGTTGTGTAGAATATTACATTGGCTTTATTGGTGTTGAAATCACATACTGATTGACAATAAGACTTTGAATACCCTTCAATTTAGATCATATCTTTTGATAAGCTTTTAAATTCTTGGTCTGAATTGATGGAATGTTATATTTGTTTCAGCTTTGACACTACAGTTCGTGAGTCACAGCTTTCTGGAGTACCATGACCCAACTATTGGTTTGTATTGTTATATTTTATTACTTTTGTTGTATGGCTAAAATTGGCAATTACTTAGAAGGGAAAGTATGTTGGGTGTTGATAAATTGTGTGTGTGTGTGTCTGTCTGTCTTTCTGTCTGTCTGTCTGTCTGTCTGTGTCTTTGTGTCTTTGTCTGTGTCTGTGTCTGTGTCTGTCTATTTGTATGTTTGGCAAGGTACTGGTAGTGGGTGTAGGTGTGAGTGTGGATGTGGATGTGAATGGAAGTGCAGGTGTGTATGAGTGCAGTTATGCAAACATGCATGTTTGCATACATGAATGTATCCATACATTCATATGCATGTATACATGTATGATTATATTTATTTGTGAATGTATTCTTGCATGTTTGAAGAAAAACACCCACTGAAATACTGTAGTCTAAAAAGAGTTTAGGTAGCTGTATTTAAAAACATTTTGATTAATGTTCTTGATTCTTTTCACAGAGGATGCATATCAGAGACAAGCTGTTATTGATGGAGAGCCAGCATTGCTTGACATACTGGACACTGCTGGCCAGGTTAGGAAATATGTCTTGTATGGATAGTAGCATATAGCTTGCTGATAGAAATACTAATTATGTGTGCTTTGGCAAGTAGCCACACACATTCA